>JAVQJG010275855.1:0-24891 GCA_036024015.1 Craterocephalus amniculus
ATATATATATATATATATATATATATATGTATTTCCTAAATGGCTTGTCATAATTTCACTTGACCTGGCAGCTTTTCCCACTACCGTCACTGTTATTTATGTCCATCTCAAACGCTGGCATGAATATTCAGGAAGTTTCACAGCTAAGTTTGCTTTTCAGACCCTGCAAACATAAATAAGTACAGTTCTGCCATTTATTCATGCAAAAATCAGACCATATCTCATATTATTCCAGACCTAATAAGATCTCCATCGCAGATTGTTACGGAGAAGGAGCAGGGTTGCTCGTTTAGACCCGTATCTCACACAGTCACTTGCCGTCAGATTAATGGAAAGCGGCGCATGTTTGAAATAAGCTTTCTCCCAGTGACAGTTCTCATTGTTAGTTTAAGCTTCAGCTCCCTCCAATCCAAAAGTGAACTCTCCAACCTTCCTGTTATCCACTCTTCATTTCCACGGCCTGCATGTAGCCACAGCAGAACACTCCACTTCCCTTAATGGTTTCAACCTCTGTTCCCATCACCAGTACAACTACTTTTTCCATCTGCCACCAGTAGAACATCCCACTTACATGTGAAATGTGATGCTAAGCCAAAATAATGACTTATGAGGGTTAGAGTGCATTGTCCACAGCAGTGACAGCTAATTCAGGGCTGGGTCCAGCCCTCTGGGTTTCTCATGACTGTCATTTATACCAGCCTTAGTACATCAGCCATCCATGTAATTACTTCACAGGGCTTTTTTTTGTTTTTCCTCGCCTGCTGGTCCACAATCTCCTCAGCTTCCCCTTTGCCATCTAGGTTTATTGCCCGTGACTCAGAGTAGAGTTGTGTCAGCTTTTCCCACTGACCACTTATTTGTCTCTATACCGCCTCTCTGCATCCTCCTTTTCCATGTAGTCCCAGCGAGATCATCACGTTCAGCTGAGTGCTGTGATCTATTCAGTCTTCATGCAAACCTAGGAGCACCATAACCAGAGTCAACTCTCTATTAGCCATCTGCTGCAGGAATTCACCCTTTTTTCCATGCATGGTTTAGGCCTCACTTGATGCTTTTCCCTATTATAAATCAGTCAAAAGAAGAAGAGAGATCATTTTACTTAGATTTTTCAGTCTGCCTTTTAATCAAAGTTCACCTTCTACTCTCAGTGAAGTGAGTTCTGGTCTGTACAGGTTAGACGGTACTCCAGCACTGCTCAGATGACTTTCAGAATTTCTAGCAAAGTGATTTATGTGACATTTAGGGCAAGAGAGCTGTTGCAAATGTGCAGACTTTGAGACTCATGCCATGCACACACACACTGCAACTTCTCTGATGCAGCACCAACTGTCTGTTGCCCAACAATTTTTTTCCTCCTTAAATTGGCATTGGAGCGGGATTATTACACTTGTTTGATTTGAAAATAAAAAATAAAAAAATCAAATTTTGGGAAAACCTTAAGAGAAGGAAAGTCATTCAATTCTGGGGAAGCACAATTCACATTATAACAGTAATAAGAGTTCATTAGCTGTGTCAGAGGATGCACATTCTTGTGGTTTGAACAAACATAAAAGTAAATGTCTGATTGGAAAGAGAAAGGTGCCACTGCTACACCTGCAAACCTTGACACCCACTTTAAGCAAACCTTCATAGCTAATGAGCCGGAAAAATGAGAGCTTTGGTGGACATATTCATTTTGCATATTAATCATTTTCAACCACAGAGCTGCATCTTTAACAAAAAAGCTGCTTTCACATCTATAGTACTGATAACTTCACTCCCAATTAGGCATGACTAAGTAGTTTCCCTCCTTTCCGGTTTGCTTATAACACAATCATTCCACTGAAACCTTTTAGTGCAACTATGACCTCAATCTAACTCATTTTACTTTCAATGAAGCCAACAATATGACTTAGATATTTCCTTTCAGTCAATTTAAGGGAATGAGTTGTGGTCTTTAATTGCTCTCTTCTCACTCTGCCTCCTATAATTACCATATTGTCCTCCTCTTTTCATTCTTGTCCTTCCCTGAATCATTACAGCCGGTCCCTTCCCTCTTCCTCACTTTCCCATGACCTTTCTCTTAGATATTCTTCTTCAGTCCTGTCTTACCTTGAGGAAAGTGTCCAGTGATCCATTCTCCATGTATTCAGTGATGATCATGACGGGCTTACCTAAGAAGCAAAGCCCAAAAAAACACTTTAATTCAAACATAACGATAGATGAGTTTCATTTTAAGAAGTTTAGCCCTACATTTCTTGAAAAGTGGGTATAGGAATGTATTTTTTGTTTGTTTTTACTTATTTCTTCATTAGAACTGGGACATAATGTAGATGTTTGAAACAGAAATCAAACTGATGTAAGTGAATGTATTACATTTATAGTCATATGTACTGTTTCCATCAAGATCATGGCTTCAAATTATTGCGTATTCTCACAGTATGAAGGCAGTTTTTGGTTTTTGCTATACTTCCACTTGTCAAAATTTAATGTAGCTCACACATTACTTAAAATCAGCTGGAAGATATCTTCATTGGATACACAAACAAAAACAAATTAAAATGAATCACTGTAAGAAGTGTTATGGGGTAGCAAATAATTTCTTTAGCACATCTTATTGAAGTTGCATTTTGGGTAGCGATTCCTGTGTTGTATTGATTTTTTTCACCAACTTTACACTTGTTAATATGGTTATACTTAATCAATAAGCATAAAAGAAATCTTGTACATTGAGTCCTAATCAGGATAAAAAATTACCCCGATATGCGGGGTTCTTTAAGGTTTTAAATAATCTTTTTAAGTAGTTCTGGGACTGTTTAGAGTAAAAAGGAATAGACTATTAGATTGCATTATTATTTCATAGTTAAAGTAATCAATTATTTAATTAGTCCTTTTAGTTATTCTTGAAAATAGTCTCGTCAAATTCCTTATAATAGATTAAATATATTGAATAAAAATCTAATTAAAAACTGGTCTAGCTCCCCTAATCTCTGTGACAAAAAAGTGAACATTAAGTGAACATAAAAAGATCAAGAAGGTAAAACTCTTTTAATCAGATACTTATTGACAAGTGAACTGATTGGAAAATTCTTCCTACTGAAATGAGCTACCTGACCACTCCAGACAAAAATGTGGACTAAATAATCTCAGGGAAGTCTGAGAAGTTGAACAAAGTTTCCGAATTTCTCTACTAAAAACAGTTAAAACACGTTTTTTGATGGGGCATGTTGATCACTTACTCTTTGTGACCACCCCCTCCAGACGGATGATATTTGGATGGTTAAACTGGCCCATGATTGAAGCCTCCCACAAGAAGTCACGTCTCTGCTGCTCTGTGTAGCCTGCTTTCAAGGTCTTAATGGCAACTTGGATCTCTCTTTTCCCAGGCAGCCTTAGTGGTCCACTGCACACCTCACCAAACTCCCCTGAAGATTAAAAAAAAACATCACACAGAGTATGAGTGTGTGTTCAACCAACCTTGACGTAAAGTTAAAAAAAAAGTCAAATCATTAATCAATCCCAGCTTTATTTAAACTTGACTTAAAACCTACAGTAGTAATCAAAAGTTCGAACAGACTTTCCCATTATATCCAACAAGAAAGTGTGCCCAAACTTTTAACTGGTAGTGTATCGATGAACTGTTAATTGATACTATTAAAACCCAAAACATGCTTTGTTTCCATTTGAATATTTATAGCAATTGGAATTCATTACTTTTGCTTATTGCATTCAGTGAATGTAGCGTTCTTACTGCTGCATCGCTGGAGCGCACAGGGTTTGCTTAATTTAATGAAAATATGCAGAACATAAACCTGACGTTATGAACATGACAGGTTTATGAAATGGAGAAAAAATACCACACATTAAGAGGACAATTTCATGCAACATGGCAGAATCAGGCTTGACTCATTTTCCCCTTAAACTAGCCGTGATTTCATAGACTACCGGCTTGATATGAACCTTCTTCAGAACACCAAACATGCTCAATGCAGTGAGTCAGAATAAAATAAGATTTATTCTATGCCTTATTATTCTGCCCAAATCAGTCTCAGTCTGCATAGAAGGAGAATCCATGCATTTCAAAGATGTTCACACACAGTCTTGCACATTAATGTTTACCGGCACAGTTATTTTACTTACCAGCACCAATGATCCTTTCAATAGAGATGAATGAGACGTCAATCTCCTGGGCAAATTCATGCACTGCCTGGTTAGGATCCTCATAGGTGAGGGGATCAATGTATGTACGCACCCCAGGGAATTTAACTGCAAAGACGAGACATCAGTGACATTTAGAAGCCATTTAGTATTTCGACATTTAACTGGGCTTGTATCCACACCATATTGTAAACACAATGCACACTTAACAATCTTGCTTAACAACATTAAAAACATTTAAAAAAGTAAAAGAGAGATACATCTCAAAGTTAATTCCACTGTATCTGTTAGCATCAAAATTACACCTAATTTGCAATCATGAGTGTTGGCATTTGGTTGAGATATGCAATTTGCATATTAACATGCATACTCTGTTGGCAAGGGACAAGAGTTTCGAACTAGAGGCTTTTGGTCAATTGAACTGACAGAAAACTAACTATAATTACATGCAAACGGATTTTGGCTGCATGCAAGTTAGTCGTCCTCTAGGGAGCAAAAACGACCAGATTGCCTCAGCTGATGAAGATTTATCTTTCAATAAGCTTTTAAATTTATATCATCTCAATTCAAACATTAAGCAGCCAAGAAGTCTTGGTCTGTATATCTATGTTGTGGGTGTTCTGGGTACACAAAAAGCAGTGGAAACAAAGTTTGCACACCAGCTATAACAATTATTTTACTGCAAGATGTTGTTGCATCTTTCTTGCTCTGAACTCTAAAATTTTTGCCCTTACAATAACATATGATACAACACCCCAGTTATTTGTAAAACGCCTACATTCTAATGCCTAAAGAGTGAAACATAGCATCTTTAGTTATCCACAAATAATCATCTGAATAGATGATAACAAAAGAGATAAGATGTATTTCAATGCACAAACTACTACAACTGAATCCTGTACAGTATCTTCTTCTGGAGCTGATGTGCTCATTGCAGTTGCAGAGGCCAACTGATAGATAGCAGGGTGCGTGCAAACCTAAAAATGTGGACAAATATATTAAGCTGTCACAGCTTATAAAGCAGCATTGCTTTGTGTGTCCTCTCCTGACATGGGTGCCAGTCAGAAAATAGCTCCTGGCACACAGCACTGTCACTCATACTGGGAGCACACATCCATGTTTATGGAAATGAACAAATTCACAGAGACATGACCACTGTTTGAACCCTCTGCTATACATGCAGCATAAACTTGTGGTGAACTAGTCTCTGAGAAGGCATGACACATATACTGTACATTATAAACAGAATTTCTGAAGGAACTTGGGCTTTTCCAGCTTACTGTGGCCATTGTGAAAGTGCATCTTCTCCTCCTCAGGATCCTGCTTTGCTTTGCTGTAGCCACATCTCCTGGAAAAAGGAACGGAAATGCATGAGTGTCAGAGGGGTGCTGTATGCATTGATGCATAAACACAATTCCATATGTCTCATTAACTCTCCGATAAAGAAGAAGTCACAGAGCATCATGATAAGGGAGTTTCAAGATCATAAAAAAAAAATCATCTTTAAAAAGGAGGAATAATGGAGCTAACATAAAGATGTTTTTCAGCACATTTCTTGCAATCAGTGCTAATGGAAACTGGCTGATATATAAATATGTATAAACAGAGAGGACGTAATAAAATAGCCAAGACAGAAAAAAGCTAACCCTGGTGAACACAGGGCACAGTCCCCCTTGGATCTAAGTGCAAAATAAGCTTTTTATTTCCACATATAGAGTCTGCTAACCCACATTTCAAGCTCTTCAAATATATTGCTGAAAAAGCTTAAACCTACTAGGCTTTTAGAAGTAAGCAAAAAACTGCAGTTTTCAAATGTTTCATTTAAAAATAAGCTAACTTCAACAAAAAAATCATGGCATTTGTTGTGGGAAATATACTGTAAAGAGAATATGCCATGAAAAGGATGTTTGCATTCATTATGTATTTTGCCCAGGTGTGTAAATACATCTGTGTATCCCTGTTTGCAACAACTTGGATTATATTTACTTTGTGTCTGCGCATGCATGCATGTCTGTATGTGTCCGTGCTCCGAAAGCTCTCCTATGTCAGTATTTAGAAAAGTGGCATAAGAGAAAAATCACAGATAAAGATTAAATAGGACGATTGATTTTAAATGCGATCCTACATGCAATCACTAACACACACACACACATACACACACACACACACACACACACACACACACACACACACACACACACACACACACACAAACAACGAAAAACAAACACAGATTTGCTGTATTTGCAGGACTAATTAAAAGATTTACTTTCATTAATTTTTAAACGTCACCTGAATGTTTAACGTGGAATTTTTTTTTATTTTTCATTGTTAAATACCAATAAACATCACCCCCAAACCACACTTACAGGGCCCTTTCCAAATTTGTTTCATCACACCACTCTGCCAGCCAGGGTTTGCAGTACACAGCTGGAAATTTGAAGGGAGGGGAGTCTCTGTGTGTGCGTGTGTGTGTGTGTGTGTGTGTGTGTCAGCCGGAGGGTCTTTAGTTTGCTGGATAAGTTGAGCCAAGGGGTCGGAGGGCGCTTAATTCCCAGCTGCCCCTCCAACAACATGCACACGCTTGAACTTATGCATACATCAGTGCTTATGTGTCATCATCTTCACATGTGGGTGTGTGTGTGTATGTGTAGTCTCAAGAGTCATGCATGGTGAAGGGTGATGCGGGAGTGCTGCAGTGGGTGGAGGGGGATGTGGTATGCCCATGTCCCAAATCCATTAAACAGAAACTGTGGCATTCCTCCACCTCTCCTCCCCCACACAAATGCCTGTGCATCCTCAATCTGTGTGTAGCTCAACCAAAGTCGATTGTGTGTCTTACTCGACATTTCTTAATGCTTGAAAATCAATGATGCAGACTATAGATGTACAAAAGGACACAGTGGCAATCCTATTATAAAACAGCTGACCATGGATCAAATCTGGTGGTGAAATAACCAGTAAAAGGCTAAAGAGAGAGATGAATACAGAAGACAGAACTGTGGTAATGTTCAAGTTCACTTTTGAAGATGCGATCAGATCATACATAAAGATCAATATTATGAATAGTATGAGCTTTTCTTTAAATGTACCTCAGCAACAAACAAGGTTTGTTGTTTGTTGCTGAGGTACGTCAGCTACACACTGTGTCAGTGTGTAGCTGACCATAACTAAACAAGGTTAAGTGATGGTCAGCTAAACGATATGCTAACATTATTTAAAGGTAATTTATAATATGTGACATGACGAGTATAACAGCAACTGTGTGTCACCAGATAAAAATATCTACTGACTTGTACATCAAACCTGCATAACTTAGAACATAACTACTAAATCCATAGCAAAACTCTAACTTTAAGCTGCATAATGATGCTCAAAAACACAGAAATGACTTTAAGAGCAACCAGATTTGATATTTAAAATTAATTTTAGTAGGTAAAAGGTCAGAGGAAAATAAAGTCTCAAAAGCTCTCAAAAGTAAAAACTTCTCTCATTAAATAAAAAGTGCTCCTGAGTGCATTGAGCTGAGCTCTGATCTTTTGCCTGTCTTACAATATATCCATAACAGGCCTCAAAGAGTTTTTAGATGTGACTTAGAGATGTCAAAAAATCATTTAAAAAGGAGGCAAACAAGGAGGTTAATTAACTTGTGAACTTAAATCACATGTGCAACCTTCAGATTAGCAACCATTGTATTTGGTTGTAAAAGGTAATGGATTTTAGCTGCTTAGCTTTAGCTTTTGGATTTTCATGGTACATATGCTTTGTTCAGTTAACCTCACTAAAATGCATCTCACAGACAGTGAACAGATAATGGGAGACAAGTATTTTTAGATTTAATACTTTGACTTACAGGGATGGATACACCTTGCTAACAAAGTTAGCTAGCTGTGACATACCGGTAATTGCCTTATGCTAATGGTTTTGTATTGGTCCTTAAATCAGTGCGGGAAATCATCATGCTTTTTTAATATTCATTTTTCAAATAAAAGCTTTAGAAATGTATTTAACAAGGAAGTTTCAATTCCAAATTCAGATTATTCAGTTGTTTTTCATAAATTGTGTGAACGCTGTAGCTGCTTTAGCTTTAGTTTAGCTAAACTTTTCATAGCTAATATGATCCAGTTTACTTTAGTACCTAAAATTCATCCCAAATTAGCTGTGGTGTTCCATTTATTAAAAAAACAAAAACAAAAACAAAAACAATGCCTCATAATGGTCATCCATAAACCATCAGGATTTGATCTATATAGTTTTAAAATGAGTTGATCTTGCAATAATGAAAAGAATGAATGGATTTGACCGAAAAGTTCAGGGCCCTAAACTTAACTTTAACTTTTATCCAATCTTATATTCTATACATAACAGATGACAACAACATGCACTTCTCCGTTTAATACATATGAATCAAGTTTAATTATGCTCATTATCCTACAGATTTTTCAGTATCCCAGCCAATTAAAGTCTTATGTATTTACACTATTAGGCTACTGCTGTTACTTTCGAACCACCCGTCTCCTCACAGGAGAAAGATGTGTTCAGGAATACCTATGTACCTGCATGTGCTTACACCTGCAAACAAATCAATAAATACAGGCTCACCTGCTTGTATTTCATCGTGTTCGGGTGTGTATTTATGCCTTACCGTCCGCTGAGCAGGAATCCTGCAACCACTGCCAGGAGAACCAAAGCCAGCGTGATGGCCACTGCTATTATCGAAGCTTGAGCACGCTCACTGGTGGCAGTTACTGCCAAAGAAAGGATGTGGGATTAGACACACACTGTAAGCACACAAAACCACATTATTCTATTGTTGATTGTCATGATCCCTCTCTGGTGTACTCACAGTAAGGGCTGGTCTGGAATTCAAAACGTCGGCTAAACGCACCGTAGCCTGCTGAGGTCCTGGCTCGTACCTGTAATGTTATGTTATGAAAACATCACAAACAGCACTGTAATGCTTCTTTATTCATAAGAGTCCCACCTGAAGTGAATTCTTTTCTGTGAAATTGATTAAAATCAGACTTTACGTTTGCCATGCTTGCATACATATTTTCCTTTTTTGCCATCTTATTCTTTTCTTTTACCTGGAAAATGTAAACTGAAGATGGCTTTAGGCCTTCCACCACCATTTCAGTGTCCTTGGATTTTATTATAGTGTAACTGGAGTCCTGCTCCTGTTGTAAGATAAAACAAAGAGAAGATTATTCCAATTTAGTCACATCTTCTACTTACATTAATATAATATTTGTAGATTACATCGAAAATTATGTGGACGCATTCTTGTATAACTTAAATTTTTGCTTTTTCACCTGTGCATTTATGTGGTTAAAATACCCGTGGTAGCTATATGTGAGTAGAAGTGTTTTCAATTGAATGTGTGTGAGGATAGTTTTTCTGCCTGTAACCGCACAGCTAAATGTGCCCTCCATTAAGACCAAGGCCATTAGCTAACCACTGACCACAAACTGTTTTGATCTCCTGTGGAGATTTATTCTGACCTTCCAAGAAAAGAAAGCATTAGACGAGCAAGGATTTAAAAGAGGGAGTGAATTGGAAAGATGACCGGAAGACAAGCACCAAATTGTTTGCTCAAACCTAAAAAATAACATTAACTTTATATTCAACTACTGCAATGGTAATACATAAAAGATGTGAAGCTCAAGGCTGAAATACATCAGAGAGGTGGTGATGCTGGAGTTGGTTTAGTTAACAGAAAATGTTACACTTAAAAAACTCACTTTTTATTCAGAATAGAAACAAAACACACTCAGGTATTAATATTCAGGAGCAAAATAAAGAAATAAATGAAAATATAACAAAAAATACAAACAAAAAAATACAATACAGTACATACATGTCGTTGTTAAAATCAAGGTGACAATCATCATCATTATTATCATTATAATACTGAATCTCGTTTAAAGTTAACAGAGACATGTATAAAAATATTTTCTCTCTTTTTCTCCCTTCCTTTGTCTTTCTTTCCTTCTTTCTTTCTTTTTTAAAACCATCAAACCAAGTGAATCTCAAACATGATCTGCTAATTAATATGTTATAATTCTTTAAAAAAAATACCCAATAATAAGAGTACTTTGACAACAAATGGCTATGAGATGCTAGCAACAGCTGCAAATTCCAGACAAAATAATTCATAGATAAGTTACTCAATTTTACCTTTTCAAAATACTTGATCTCATACTCGAGGATGATGCCGTTGGGCCGATCAGGCTCTGCCCAAGAAAGAGCGATGCTGCTTTTCCCTGTATGTCCTTTCCTTACCACACTGATTGGGGACGGTGCTGCACACACACAAAACACAAGAGGAAAATATATGGCATTAGCACGGCTTCAGGTACCAATATCACAGTGGTTAAGTGACAAAAGAGCAGCCACTGCATCTCCATTCCCAAATGTTTAAATAGACAGCGCTTCACTTACATCCTAATCAGTGGTGATTACACAAGAGATCTGGTGCTAATGTTGTCAAATCTGTTCCTCTTTTAATAACTGCCATGTCCTTTGATGTTTACATAAACACAGATAACAATGTGATTGTTGTGACTGCAATAAAATATTAAAATGAACATGTGCTCACAAAGAGGAGAAAAATAATTGCTTTAAAATTGGTGGTGTGAGAAAAGGGGTTTGCTCTAATAGGATTTGTAATTTCTGATAAGAACTTACTTGATGTGCTTTTTCCCTGAAATTAAAATACCTGCAAGTTTATTCTAAACTCAAGTAGAATAAAAAATCTGCTGTCACCAGTAAAAACATACATTATCTGCAATGTGGCACAAAGATGCCCCCGTGTTGAATTAAACATCTTGCTACTGAACAGATGGATGTAGAGGAGGCCATGAAATCAGTAGGTGAGCCTTTTCTGCATATGAGCATTGTTTGTATGAACTTTACCACCTTGGAGACTATTCTTCACGAGATAAACCACACAAGTAACTTCAAGAAATTTGAACATCTTTCTTTGCATTTTTTATTTACTTTTGTTTTTTGAAAAGTTATTGTCTCAGTTTCGAAGCAAAGAGTTTGCGTCAATCACATAGCTGTATTGTTGTAACCTGAACTGTTGAGCCATCTCTCAGAGGGACAGTTGGTGAGCCTTTTAATCAGGCAAAATGCTCCCTCAGGCAACATCCCGATAGGATACGAGCGTGAATGTGTGCATTTTGTATGCTTGTGCACACACTAGTGAGTGTCTACGGCAAATGCTAAACACCGTTTAGGTTTCAATAGCCTCAGCAGAACTCTACAGGGAATAAATCATTGCTACAAACACGGTAACTTTATCCTGAGTGGATGGTTGCAAAGAAGTGTTATCTGCAACATCTTAAAAGCCTGAAACCAGAGACCAAAATCACACATACACACACACACACTTTCACTGCTTAAATAGTACAAGGTCTGGGATTTGATGATGTGAAAGGGCTTACTTCCCCAGCAGCTTTATGTGTAACAATACCCCAGAATCTAAGTTTAAATCCTATCCTCCTAAAATGGAGGCACTTTTCTATGCAGTATTTAATCAGGGTTTGAACAGATGCTGTCATATGAGACCAGGGTGCACAGATTGCAAAAGCAACAACTACAAGCTTATGGTTTTACTTTTTAAAAATACACCTGATGTGACATTCGGCATGCAAAATAAATTATTGTTAACTGATGAGCAATTAGATCTTTTTTTCTGTGGAAAAAACCTCTCATACAATAAAAAAAAACTAATCAACTCCTTTGTTTTTTTTAATTTAGAAATAGAAAAACTGAATAAAACTCTGCAAAAATCAAGGGATTATATGTTACAAAATAATTTCAGTTTAAAACACACAAAAAGTAATTACATGAAATGTAAGTTTTATATTTATTTCTCCTAAATCATATGTATTGACAAATTCTATTAATTAATGCAAATTTCAATCTTTTTGTTTAAATTTAAAGTAAAGAGAAAATCAGTGAATGCTTTTAATAATATACAAAAAACCTTTAGGAACCATAAAAACTTGTAAATCTGGACAAACTGAGTTTTTGTAAATTAGTGAAGGTTTCTTTTCCTTTCATTCAGCAGCCAAATGAATGTATTCTTTGTTTCATGTTTTAAAACAATAAATGTCAATCAGAGGTAGGCATTGTGATCAATTAATTCCCAGTTTACTCGCTTAGTGCCAACTCCCCCATTTCTAAATCAACACAGATGCGCATCTCTGAACTTAATGCAATACTGAGCTCAGACACTAAACAAACCAAGAGCAAAGCAGATTAAGGTGATGGCAGAGATGGAATAGCAGGTGGGAAGACAAAAGGAAAAAAAAGTGAGAAAATATCAGTGACAAAGTGAGAGTAAGACATGTTGAAAAAGTGTCGACAGAACCCCAGCAACACTTGGGTTTTAGCAACAGTGTAACAACACTTCTTGCTTTAAACACTTCCCGTCGCATCCACTAATGAGCACCTCCTGTATGCAGAACAAAAATGTACACAAATGTCTTCTGATCTGCTATGATAACACCCACTTACACAATTTTGTGTTTGCTAACAGAATGATATTTGTAAGAAATCTTTCTCACAAAAGAGAGTTCTTGGAAAATAGTAAGAGATCACTTCAGTAGATGAGTGCAGACTCTCCAGGCTAACATATCTGGTCTCAGATAAGCACAACATTATCAGAGTGCTGAACATAAGCCTCTCAGACCACTATCTGTCTGCACCATCACCAAAATCAATATGGACCTTCAACTATCTGGTTTATTATCCTATGACTACCCTCGGAGAATGGCAGAAAGATAGATTGAGAGGCAGAATAAAAGGAGGATGGGAGATAGAAATGCCTTCATTAAGACTTGCAACATAACCTTTTGCTCGCTGGCTGTTTTTAACGCCGCTCTCTGCTGACTCAGCAAGCAGCCTGCGACTGATCCTTCCCATATTCAAGTTGAACAGGAATTCGTAAAAGGAAGAATACTTTTAAGTAAAATATAGTTTAAAGTAGCCTTGACACTGTTCTGATTAAAGTAATTTCTTTTTGCATACTGTCAGTTCACAAATATTCATAGTTGGTACAAAGCCAAGATCTGCTGGATCCACCAGCTCCAATGGCTTGATTAAATATCTCCCACAGCTCTGATAAAAATAAAAACAGATTAAGGATTTAATTCCAAATTAGTACACGCCCCAGTCCAAGATGAGTTGTGGACATTTCGAAATTGTTTGCTGGGAAATGATATTTACCCAAAATCCCTTGAAAACAATCACAAAATCAACTCATCTATCATTAATTGGGCAGAGGAAATATTATATAAATCACAAATCATTCAAATCATTATTCAACCAACAGCCTTGTTTTATTTGCTCAATATGTGGAAAAAGATTCACAAACTGTTTATTTCTAATTAACCATGACAAACATGCATGAAGAGGAATATATGGTTATTTAATATGTGCAAAAATGTAAATAAAAAAATTTGTTCCAAAAAAAACATGCCATGAAAGTGCAAAGAGGCAGGAAAAGTTGTTTCAACACATTTTTATTTATATATTCCTGTTAGATTAAATGTCTGTCTTTGTATTACTGAGTCACCTATGTATTGCTCACTATTGAGCAATACATAGGTGACTATTGAGTCATTTATGTGCTCCAGTATGCCCAGCCATACTACCTAACAATTCTAAATCCAAGTATCATCTCTGCTCTGATCGTAGTGCAGCATCCACAAACGGTTGATACTGACGTGGAACCAAAACCGAAAACTAACTCTAGTATGTAACAATTGAACAATTAATACCTTCAAGATATGCGTCATTGGATACCAAATGAGAAGCATAAAATTGTTTTTTGAATTTTTCTTTTTTTTTTTTAGCAGGGAGGGTATCTATTCTTTGCAATCATCCTTTATCACAAAATCAATTCATTTCACTCTGAGCAAAAAAACAAAGTGCTCCACTAACCTTTCCACTAAATGTGCTCCAACAGCCACAGTGAGACACATGACTACAGGACAAGGCGGCAACACAATGAGGCAATACATCACAATTCGTTTGATAAATCACCAACAACACCGAAAACAATTTATGGGACCAGTTACGACACAACGCTCCTACACTGCTCAATGTGGAAAAAGAACTGCGAATCAAGACATTAATGGTGAGCTACCATGTTATGTCTTCAGTCAAGCTTAGCTGGAGTGGTTTGGCTTTACCTGTCACAAAAAGAAAATTAGGTTTTAAATATTGGAGCCAGAGAGAGTGATTCATTCACTAACAGAAGACACAAAAACATGAATGAATTAAGAAAATCTTGTCGTCCTAACTCCTTTGATTGAGATAAAAAGATCATATAGTCCAGAATAATTATCATGCAGATGCAGGGGTAGCTGTTTCATTTGTTGACTCATTTTGCTACCCTTTCTTGTCTCACTGAAACAGATGTACCGTTGAGAAAGGCCGCATTTCTTTTCCTCTTCCCTTCATAAGCCGACATGTACTCCTTCCCAACATGCTGCCTTTTTACAGCCTCTCGCTATGTGACCTTTTCCTTCCATATAACAACCTCCCCATCATTTCTCCTCCACAGTTTGTCCCCTCTACCTCCACCCTGTTGTTCTGTCCCACTTTTCCCAACTTCTCCACTGCCTTTCACCTCTCTCCAGCTCCTCCTCACGAGTCCCAACACTTTATTATTCAGCAGGGCTTCACAGAGATACTGTGAAATCACCTATTTCACGGATCCCTTATCGTGTGTGACACTTCCCACACATCAAACAGGAGATCCTCTGAGTCTTCCTCTCTCTTTCTCTTCGACTGAGCCTCCCTCTCTGCCCGTCTCACAGGAGTTTTGTCTCGGTTGCTCGTTTCAGCCTCTTTACCCAAAGCAGAGACAGAGCCCGCATGCAAGATACAAAAGTCAAAGCACAAATGACTGCAGAGATGATCAAGGTCTTCATTAAGTAATTATTTCTTTGACACAGTAGCAGGAAGATGAAACATTGCTCAAACTATTCTTTTATGTCGGTAAGTCGGCTGATGCAAAGACCTCCAGTAGCTAACGTTTTTACTTTGTTAATTGTATTAAATTTGTCAGGCATGATTTTTGAATTAACCCAGTGCCGGCTGAACAGGAACAAACAGTGATTACCATTCAAATATTGAATGCACACGTTGTTTTTTTTGGTCTTTAATATGCCTGGGACGGACCGTTCTCCTGTCTACAAATAGATGATGCCAAGTTTAATAAACGGTGTTTGAAAAGGGTGTCATGTTGCACAAACAGTGCTTAGCCCATCTTCAAACTGGGACTCACCAGGGGCTGTATGAAATTGTCACTACCCTACAGCATCCCAAGGCTGGGAAACTGCATTTTAAGTTTTGTTTTGTTTGTTTTTTACAGAAGCCTGTGGATTCACGTGACAGCTGTGTTTTGTTTTACAGCACCCTGATATCAACACACAGGCCTTTTTGAATGCACACCATGGCTGAAGCAGTGAAGACAAATAGAAAAGGACGGTACAGGAAGAAGTGAGGAAAAGAGTGAGATTATTGGACTGACTTTTCCTGGCTGTAGAATTCTTAGAGAAGACACGATGCAAGATGGTTGGTAAATCATCATTCGTTAGGGGGTGCAAAAGTGCGAAAAACAGCCAAAGTTTAGTATTGCTGCTTCACAGTTTAGTTAACTCGGTTAATTTAGACGTCATTCAAAGAACTCAGTCCAATACATTACTATGGCCCTTTTCTTATTGGTAAAAAACACAGCCTGTCCTGATTCAATCAGCCTATTTATTTGTGTTTTTAGAGGACCTAGAGTGGAAACAAAAATGCTGCTCTTGGTGTAAAATAAGAAATGACTCTTGTGTCCGCTGTTACATAATGGGAAACATAACATAAGACTTACCACCAACTGGAAGACCACAGCTGATGTGCATTATATTTTATTTCAAATCAGAAAGTACCAAATGCCAAGTTTTACTTGATGAACTTACATCATAAAATACTAAATAAAGTTTAATTATATAGGTTCCACTGCTATCCACAAAATCTATGCTTTTTTATAAGCACAACACAGGTCAACATGAGACAGCAGTTTTGTGATAGCATCATTGCATAACATAGGAGGTGAGGCGTTTTTTTCCTGTTTCTTTCATGCGTGAATTTATTTTTAAAAAAAAGCTTAATAATTGAAATAAAAATGGTATGTGACACAGCTCTTGGGCTATCAGTATAGCTTTCAGAACATCTTCATTCAAAATAAATACTGGTGGGTCAACCAGCTATCCTTGGTGCCATCTACTGCTTAAACACTAGCGCACATTTATTACATGATAAATAAAGTCATTAGAATTCAAGACCACTAATTGTGTCTAGTTATGATGGAAAACATTCAGGATGGTGTACCCAAACTCTTTAAACTTTACACTTACATCCTCAGTTGCCTTTGCCTCACCCAACCAATCCTAAAAAGCGGCGCAATTTATCTCTGTGACTGTCTGCCACGTGCATTCTGACGTAATCCCAAATCTCCTCTTGGTCTAGTGATTTACTAATCCAGCCACAACTGCTATAAACTCAATTTGACTTTTAGTCTGGCGTAATCCACTCAGTGTGCTGGCCTTTAGCATAGAGGCAAACACTTTGATAGGCATCAGCAGTCTTCACTGTCAGACGTCCATCTGCCTCCACCTCTATCGTTCTATCTGCTGGGCTTCCTCTCAGCACATGCTGTAGCTGCTATCTGCCCGACTACTTCTGCTACATCTACACCCAGTGAATCTGCCACTACTAAAACCTACCATTCTTTGAATACCAATGCGCCATCTGTTCAGCAATATAGAGCAAAAAGAATCCTTCAACACTCCTTTTTTCCCCTTATGCTTCTCCTCCAGATGGAAGCCTGGGGGGGGGGGGGGGGGGGGTATAATTTAAAATTTCTATTGTTTAATTACCCAGTGTGCTACCCATTTCATTACAAGGAAATAAAATAAACTTGACAAGCGCATACCTCCTGTAAACATGAAGATGGGATCCCAAAGCAGATGCGAGCTCTCATCTTTATTTCAGAAAAGGGGGTCGACAAACATCTACAGCAGCAAAATGTATGAAGTAGCAGGACTTTGTCCTTGCCTAATATGAGTAGGGGGCTCTTTTGCTTCGGCACTTTGCATAATCAGCGTTTACAGATGCTAATTTAAAGTTTACCAGAAACAACACTTCCTGGTCTCACATGAACACGCGAGCTGATCCGATCGTTATTCATCCCTGCTGACAGGCATGCAGAATAACACCTGCGGCCGCACAAGAAGGCCGATCCACATAACAGCCTGCAACTGCGTGGCTTTCATTATGCCACACATTCCTGCGAATCGCGTTGGCGGAACGTTTCACACCAAATGAAGGGGACCAAGCTGCTTTTCCGATCACATATTCGGATGCAGAAGCAAAAAACTTAAAATAAGCTCTCTGCTGTGCAATGTTCTCTCGTTCACAGCAGGGATGGTGCATAAGCGAAAATTAATATAGCAACAGATTTGTTGGACAAATACAGTGATAATTTGATCATCTGGTGTCTTTGTTTCCAAGCTCAGCTATTTCTTGCTTAGAAGCCTACATGCTGTTTGCCTGTGGCAGTTGAAATAAGGGAAAAAAAAATAAAAAGATTTTTCTACAATGACTCAGACAGCTGTGTTTCTGCTTGGAGCACTCATTATATTTATTACATCAAAACTAGCTTGTTCATGCAGGAATGTCAAGTGTAATCTTAGCAAAATCCCATCCACTCCTGCAACATTTTCCTACAAGTTTTTCAACGTGAAATGTGATCAGATAAGTCTTTAGTGGTTGGGGTGTAACTTACCTGCCTGATTGGTCGTCACATTTAGTGACACATACTGCTTGGCGTGGTCTTTGGCTAGCTCCGACACCCCGTTGACAGCCTCCAGCAGGAAGCTGTAGTTGGTGTGTGACTGCAGGTCAGCCACCATCACTGAGGTGTTTGACAAGCCGACGCGGCGTGGCAGAAAACGTACGTTTGGGCCACATTCTTCCAACCCCCTACCGTCTGGCAAAACCCGCCTGCAGATTATATTGTAGCGTACATCCTTCCTGCCACCGGTCTCCATGGGAATGGACCACTCCAAAAACACACTGGTTTCATTGACATTGGAAATTGCATTACGTGGAGCAGAGGGAGGGCCTAAGAGAGATTAAAAGAGGAAAAGAATTATACAATTTGCATCTTGATGGGCAAAAATGAGCCGTAAAAGCAGTAAGTGAAAGGTCCTCACGTGTGCAGGCCATATTAGGAGGGTCAGAATCAATCTTATGGTATCCGTCTTCACAGCTGCAGAGCGTGGCCCCCATTTGTCTGGCCACGCTGTGAGGTGGACATTTACTGCAGGCTGTCGACTCCAGCAGCGAGCGGTAAAACCCCACTTTGCAGACTGAAAGAGAGGAAGAGGAGAGGTTGCCATGAAGAGTTAGCAAGAGAAGAGATGAGAAAATAGTGGATGTGAAAATAGTCATAGGGAGATAAGTACAAATAAAACTAAATAAATAATTTAAAAAATGACACAACGGT
Organism: Craterocephalus amniculus; assembly: GCA_036024015.1. Lineage (NCBI taxonomy): Eukaryota > Metazoa > Chordata > Actinopteri > Atheriniformes > Atherinidae > Craterocephalus > Craterocephalus amniculus. The sequence goes on from JAVQJG010275855.1 coordinate 18,713, forward strand.
TATCCTTCCGCTTTAAAAAAAAAAGAAGAAAGAGGTCAGAATCTCTGCAGAACACAGATTTCCTTGGATGGTTGTGGTTGTTTTGAAGCTCCTCATTAGAAGTTTACAGCGGTTTTAGAGCCTGAAAAGAAAAGCAGGATTTCAAACATTTTCACTACTATATTTCTTTTGAAGTTTGATCTCTTTTTATGTTTCTCAAGGGATTATTTCTTTTTCATAAACCTACACAATCTTGTCCTATTATTCATGTTCCATTGTCTTAGCCATAAAGTTGGGCTCTCCCTTATAGTTGTTTTTTCACTCTTCAAAAGACTTCAGAGGAGTAATTTAGAATTTTCACCTGACACAGCTAAATCAGCATCTGGGTGAGTGTTGGCACGATAATGTTCCCAAATGTGCAACGAACTGGAGAAAATATACAAGCAAGGAAACTGACGGGATATCTTTCCCCCGCACAAACAAAACTCAGGCGGCTGATCTATGCAAGTTAGGCAGACAGGAGACAGCGATGTGCTTCAAATGCTAACACCCAAAACCCTCTGCTGTGGCTTCAACCTCAAGCCAACACATCACTGACTACTGTAGCATGATTTAACTTACTGATTAGTGCAACATGCAATAATATGCATGATTTTCTGCAGTTTAGAATGGCAACAGGTTTTAGAGTTTAGCACATAGCCTAGCTGAGGATGCTAACAAGCTCAAACCAGTATGTAGAATAACAGCAGGGATGGGGCAGTGGAGGACACAGGAAGACAGAGATGAAAAGGAGGAAGAGAGGAAGAAAAGGAGACAGAACACTAAGGGAAGAGGAAAAATAAACAAGGGAAAAGAGAGGAGGACAGACAGAGGACAGATGTTTAAAAAAACATCTGTCAGGACAGAAATCTCAAGAAGGCCTAGATTCATATTTTATTGACATTTTAGAGAGAGATATCCAGATTAAAGGATGCATTTCTTTCCAGTATTGACAATTTTGATATAAAAAAAAAGAAAAAAAAACGTGTTATGAAACATTGTCCAGCTATTTGGGAAAAATAAATCTTGGAAAATGATTATTTTCTGCTGTATTTCACACAGAAGTGTGTGCTAACGACAATGTCCCTTGAGTGTGTGTCCGAATGTGTCTGCCAACTGTCAGTTGAAGACAAAATAAAAAATTTAGATACTCCAAAGTAGTGGTTTCTGTACTCCAAAATGTCAAGTACCCAGTAAAATTGAGGCATTTTGAAAAAGATGTCCATGAGAAAGGAATGAAATGCTTCTGAAAATGTATCATATTGGTTTCATTAGGCAAAGTTAAGTAAGCTTGGCACAGACAGACAATTTTAGTTTTTCACCGACAGATGGATGTGATTGCACATAGTTGATAAATTATTAAAATAATGGTTAAATACAGAATTCCACAGGTTAAGACATTTAATTTATACCTAGAGTTACAACATATAAAAGGGCTGTGCATTTTAAGTTGGCATATTTTGTGAAATCTTGTTTGGCTTGTTTACACTACAATGAATGTAGATTTTTAAGCGTAGTTTGATGTTACTGGATTATTCTAGAGGGTATCTCTTCTTATAATTTAGGAACTCATTTTGAGCTTTAATTTCTTGTAAAGTAAATGGAGGCAGCATGCAAAGAATTTCTGTTAGATGTGCTTTTAAAGTTGCTTTGTCTCACTTTCCATCCACTACCAATATTCCTTGTTGAACATTGAAAAAATCCCAAAACAGGTGGAATATCGACTAATAAATAACAAAGCTATAACTGCTATAATTAGTTTTATTAACTTTATTTAACATGCTGAGGGCTCAACCCTGCAAAGAGAGTTGCAAAGGAGTAGGACAGAAAGGGAGGGAGAGAGCAAATTTTCATAACCCCCCGAGGAATTCCTCTCTGAAATTTTACTGTTTATTGCCCCCCCCCAAAAAAAAAAAATGAAATGAGATTTTTGCCCCTGTAGTAGAGCATGTCTGCAGCAAGTCAGGAGGATACCAGACACGGGAGTAAAGAAAACAATCTGCTACCTCCGTGATGGTCCACTGAATTTAAGAGCATTTTTTCCCCCACTGTTTGAGTCTGAGTGTGGCTGTTGTGAAGCGCACTCTAACTGCAGCTTTAATTAAAAACTACATAATTAAACTTCAGGTAACAGGACAGCAGGATAAAGACTCGAAGAGAAGAAAGCACAAAAGGCAACAGCGAGATAAGATGCGAAAAGCAAAACGATGAGCAGACAGGAGTCAAATTTACAAGGGTGACACGGAGAGAGAGGACAAAAGAAGAGACAAAGGAGGATGAGTGTGTGCACGTGTGTGCAAGACTGTGTGGCTCGCAGTCGTTAGGCAGCAGTGGCTCTGATTCACCTTGACGGAACCTTGGTCTGTTGTCATGGAACATTAGTCCTGAAAAATTCTCCCTCTGCCCTGGATCAGTCCGGGTCTCACCTCTACTTCACACACACACATACAAACACTCTAAACATGAACAGACCTTTGATAGAACGTGTTTGGCATGTGGGATACCACAGTCCCCAATTACACTTAGCTGAGGTTGAAGACAGATATAAGAAAAAAAAAAAGAAAGAATTACATGGATTTCACATTATATGTATTTTGTGTTATAATGGATGATCACTTTTCCTAAATTTTGTTTAACTGACTTTACTCACTTTACGACAAAAGGATACAGCAGAACCATTGTCTGTTAGGTGCCACACACACAGACCCTCCACCAGAAGTGCATTGATTCACTCATGTTGTGCAGCAACTGCAACCACATCAACCACATTAACTTTAAATTAACTTTAAAAACCCAGTATTAACACCATATGATGTTTTGCCTTTATAAGAACAGGCTATGGTACCACATGAGGACAATTCGTCCCGACAAGGTTGGTGTTTATATCATAAGAGTCCCAAAGAGCCAGTAAAAAAAACCAAAAAACACACACACACACACACACACACACACACAAACATACACCATTTGTGGTTTCCAGTAGATTTATTACCATCATGGAGTCTGTAACTCTCCTTGACTCCATCCTTAAAACCTCCATGGTCAAATCAATAAATCGGATGCCAGCACATTTCACACACTAAGACGCAGAGATGCACATAGCTCATAATTTAGGAAACTACCATATGTTCTGATACAGTATAATGGCAGCAAAATAGATTTTTTTTTATCATATCTTTCAGCTTTTCCAGTTTTCTTTCGTAAGCTCCCACATCCTGCTTTGTCTGTGCTGTGCTCCCCAATTCCTTGTCAATCAAACAGTATGTTGTGGGCTAAGTGTGTTACCATGATGGCTCCCTATGAGGATTTCCTGTTGAACAAATTTCCACTTCCTGCAGATTTGTCTCTTGGCCACAGTTGTGGTCAGTTTTCAGCCTGAATGATAGCTGCTTAGTTATTTTCAGTTATTTCCCACAAACTCGGAAAGCATGGCAGAGTGTTCGCCATCTGATGGCCAACTAGCATTTTCATTTCATTTCACGGGTTAGTCCCTTTTTAGTTACATTTCTTGGCGTGAATTGTGATGCCGATGCAAAGTCACTTCACTTGTTTACTATGTTTATAATCATAAGAACAAAGGCATATAAGCAGCCAGTTGGACACAAACACACTGACAAAGGCAGACTGACATTGTGGAACTCACCCATAAGCAGCTATAAACATCTGTATAGGCATGCATTTGAACTAGCTTGATTATAAATTTAAATGAAATGTTTTCTGGTTTTATTAGTCAATATTTTCAATATAGATTGTATGAGATCTGATGTATTCATGCATTTTTGTTGTTGTATGTTTTTATCCTGTGAAGCGCTACATAAATAAAATCTACTTCTTTTTGTTAAAAATGTGCAATTTGACAAAATTTGATGGCGTGCTCTGATTACTGCATGAAATTTCCTGCATGAAAGTTTCTAATTATAATCTTATAAACATTTGCAATTAAATTGTGCAGACTGAGGGAAAAAAATCCTCCTGTGCATGTCACTTTGATAAAAATTAATTTGAGTTCACTAACAAGCACAGAGAGTAAATGTTAAGGCATTTATTAACATTAATTCCAGCACATTTCCATTTAGGATAAGCAAACTGCTCGTGCTCTACAGCAAAATAAATGTGACACCGTGGAATGACATCTTATGACGACGCTTCACAGTAGCAGCATGTCGGACACCAACTTAACCGTCTTCATTTAATATGTTAAAGGATTTGGAAGCAAAGAGGGGCAAGGAGGTCAGGAAAGAGAGCTGAAGGAATAAAACTTGAATAAAGTGATTTCTGTCACAGAGTGTGGTTAAGAGTCTGTTTGAGATCTAAGACCAAGTCACGGCCGAGGGATTGCCTTCAGGAGAAAAGGTAAAACACACAGTGGAACTGGAATGGAAAGATTTATTACAAAATCAAGTTGCTTATTTTAATGACAAACAAAGCATAACATAAAAAGTAGGGATGAACGATATAACCGGCCACCTCACCGATATTTAACCGATCATCAGTCCGTGATGTTTGACTGTTAATAACTTATTTCAACCTGCATTGCTGCGTGATACGTCGTACGTTATATTGTTTGTTAGTGTTCTGTCGGCTTTTTCCAACTTGATCATTTATCCTGGATCCGTAGGGCAACGTCCGACACTGCTGCTTCAGTTTATCGCGTCCCGTGCCGGTCGTGTCGCCGTTTGTCCCTCCGTGCGTCGAGCCCAGAGAAAGGAAAAAAAAAAGTACATTTTTTTCCGCCAAAATTAGTGAATGATTATGAGTCCCCCCATGTTTTTCTAAAGGAGAAGTTTTTCTCCTCTCATTTAAGCTTACTTTGATTTCTGACTGAGTTGCCTTCTCGCCATTTCCATAATTACTCTGAGATGCAGCTTAACGGCTGCAGCTCTCAGAGGGATGCAGTTTGCACTCTAAGTTAAAACAGATCATGTAAACAAAAAAAAAGAAAAAAGAAAAACATACGAAAAGGGTTAGCCTTAAAATGGTGAAAGAAGTTGCCTTCTGTCTGCTGAATTAATGTTTTTGTCTGGTAACAACTGGATTGGCTTTACATACTGTATGTGACGTCACTGATATGCAACAAGGTACATGTCGGTTAGTAGTCCTTTGTGTAGGAAAAAATGTTAACATTGACAAGCCTATTTTTTATCCATAACACTAGTTGGGAGTATTTTTTCCAATTTAGCACAAGAGATGAAAATTACATTATTTATTTTTCAGCTTGAATATCAATATCGATATCGGTTATCGGCCAAATGAGTTTTAAATTATCGGCATATCAGATATCGGCCAAAATTCCAATAACGTGCATCCCTAATATACTGTAAAGTATTCTCATCTAAATTATCCAAAGGTTTTCTGCACACATGCATCCGTTTTTACTGTAAACAGTTTGTGTAGCGTCACAATCTTTATAATGGCTGAAACTGAAACCACAACTTTGACGCCCAAAATTAGCTTTTTTCCATTCTTTCTATTCAGTTAATACATTTCTTCATTTCTTCAAGGGTGTCTCAAGCAAGCTATTAGATCAGGGTGAGTTGCTTTCAATTCTTTAAACTGCCTTTACAGAAAAGACATACATCTGCAAATGCATTTTCCACCTGAAAATTAATACACACACATTAAACAGAGGACTCACACTTTCCAGAATGAAATTACTCACGGTTACGGCTGGTTAACTGAAAAGAGCTCATTCCTCATTGTAAATGCAACCTTAATATATGATGTAGGTGGCATTGAATGTGTGTGCGCACACAAGTGTGCATGCACGTTGCCCTTGGGCAAGCTGTCTTTCCGATGCCATGCAGCTCTTAATGCAAAGCACAAAGGCTAATAGGTAATTAATATGCAATACACACTAATGTGTCTGTATGGATTTGTGTGTGTGCATTTGTGAGTGTGAGGTTAATACTCAATTAATATGCATCGCACACTGGCATCACAGGCAATTAAGGATCCAGCAGTGTCCGCTGACGCTTCTTAACAAACGTCCTTTTTAATTGGAAACATTTCCCCGTAAACATGTTGATTTATATGTCTGGCTGTCTTTTTGAGGGATTAGAAAGAGTACGCGATTAAGGCTGAGAGAGAAGGGCGTGGTGAGAGAAATGAGGAGGGGAGCGGGGGGGGGGGAGTTGTTGAAGTTAAAGACCGCATAATGTACA
>JAVQJG010275866.1:0-19030 GCA_036024015.1 Craterocephalus amniculus
TTAAACTTTCACCAAATGTAGACACTTTTAAATCCAGGTTAAAAACGTTCCTTTTCTCATGGATCTTTGAATGAAATCTGCACGGTATCTTGTAACTTCTCTTGCTTTTAATCTTTTCAATGATTTTATGTTTAAATGATTTTACTGTAAGTCTTCTTTTTTGCTTTTAATGTTTTATGTAAAGCACTTTGAATTGTCTTGTACCTGAAAATGTGCTATACAAATAAACTTGCCTTGCCTTGCCTTACGAGTTATCTCATATTCATTGGCCACCCCTGAAGCCACCCCATTTCTGATTGGTAACTTGTCAAGTTTATTAACATAGAAACAAAGGTTTTATTTATATCACTATCTGGATTATAATTAAGTATCATTTACAACTTGCTTTTATAATTGTCCATTTTTGATATTGATTGTTTTAAATCGTTTATTTCAATTGTTATTGTGTCCTCAATGATCTGTTTCCTCTAAAACACTTTGGGTATTCTTATGCGTTTGATAGAACACTGTATGAATTAAGTGGAGCTGAGCTGAATTGTGTCCATAAAATATGTATTTTCTAAATTAATGGGCAAACTTTGCAGAAGTATTTGCTCAATCTAGAGCCAACCAGTGTGTTGAAGTATGGGTAGACATGAAAACAGCTACATTTGTGCTGGTTAGTTGAACAGGTCTGTACTCTGCAAAACAAGTCAGGTTTAAAGTAATTTTTCCCTTTGAAGAACTTTGTTTGTGAGACCATTTTTTTCAAAGTTCATGCACTTAAATGCCCCAGATGCTTTGACTGTCCTATCAAAAGAATAATCAGTTATTTAAAAAGTTATGTTTTTGTTTGTTTTGCTAATTGGAAAGAGCTCAGCACTGTTATTTAGGATTAACAGACACCAATGAATTCATAAATTTCACACATTAATTCTAACTTAACTATTATCCTGCTTCGCACTGTAGTTAGTACTACCTTTTAAATTGCTTTTTAACCAACTTGGTTATCCCCATTAAAAATTTCATGGACACACCACTGCTCACGTCCAAAGGCTGAATCACGACCAGCTATAATATGAGACATATAAATGTTTTGGGAGGCTAAATAAAGCTTTTCTCTGGCTTGCCTCACCAACCGATTCTGTGTTTGATGTTGTATCTTTCCTCTTTTCTCTTTCCACATGCAAATAGCTGTCCTCACATCTGATCTGTTGTATGTTTATTTATTTTTTTTTTTAACTTATTTTACTCATTTATTTTTGCCTGCAGTTTTCTCAAATTTGTTCTTGCGGGCAAATTGTTGGTTTCATAATACTACAAGGATTTGACATGAATACGTGAAGTGCTGTGAGATTTGTATAAATATATCTAAAATTAACATAAAACATTTAAGAGACCTCATGTTCTCTTCTTTCGAGAGAGCATGATTACTCTTATGCGCTTGTTTACTGTTGTAATACTTTTCCACTTTTATAGTCTCATACTTTTAAATGTTCTTTTTCCTCTCAATTTCAAAAGTCTTTAGATGAATGTGCTATAAATAAACTCACCACTCTTTAAATCTCAAAGTTTAACTGTTAAGGATGTTAGCAAACCATTTCAAATCCTTCTTACATGAGAGAGAGAGCTTTTTATTATCACTTTTAGAAGAAATAAAAAAGTACTTGGATTAAACTTTTAAATCATAAATATCACCAAGCGCAACTAGCATCAGACTGGGCCGGTCTTCATCATGATGAGGATGGGGAAACTGAATACATTTCTCAAAATAATGCAGAGGGGCAGAGACTGCACTGATGTGGATGAGGGATAGAACAGGCATTACTGTGAGAGTGAAACAAACACATGGTGGAAGACACAGTAGTGAAAAAATAAAAAATCCTGGCATAAAAAGACATGAATGGACAAACAAAAAGCCCATGGGTGTACCCGTTTCTGATCCAGTGTGTGTGCATCACCTCCCTTTCTTAGCAAGGCTTCACTCAAAATGTGATTTACAAGTCCTGGTTTCTGTAACCGCATTTTACTGCCTCCATGCCTGTGAGCAGGGGGTTTTATTTGGCAGGGCTTTTTAACTGTGAGAGTAACAAGTTAAGATTTTTTTTCCCTTCTTTTTATTCACTTGTGGTTTTATACTGCAGCGGTTTTCTTCAGTTTTCCTGACCACAGAGAGGAGATGGGAAACAAGAGGGGGCACAGAGGAGGTGTTAAAGCAAAGGAGGGGGCTTACAAATCAGGGAAGTGGGAGGAGAGGGAAGCGGTGGGTGCAATTTTTATAGTGGACTACACCGAGATATATCCACTCATAACACCAAGAAAGACTGCTTCTGGCTGGGCTAAAGGTTAGGGTGAGACGCAGTGACTACAGCCGAACTTCTAGGGAAGTTTGTGTTAATAATAAATGATTAATCATCATGATACAACATAGGAAGTTGTCTGACAGCCATTTTTAGACAATTAATCTTTTCCTCTCCAATTTATGTCTCGCTTTCCAAAAAAGCTCCCTTGTATCTTTCTCAGTCATCCAAACTGATGATGTATCTGTTATTCACAGGTCTAGGCTATTTACCTATTAGCCAGAAGATTAAAACCAAGCCTGATATTATGTACTGTAGATCTTTGGGACCACAGTACTATTTTTTCAAAACTTTTAAAATTATTATGCATTGGTGTGCATGCAGTTCTGGTAACTTCATTTTAAAAGCTTAAAAGGAATAGGGTACTCAGATTAGGGACTAAAGGCAATATAGGCTGAGTAAATGTGTGTTATCATTTGTTATTTTGTGGAATGACCGTTAGTCAGGGTCATTTTGGAGAATATCGGCTCTGACAAGCAGATGTTGTAACTGTGTGACATTGTCCAGGCAGCTAGGTTGAGTAAAGGTTGACAATTCTTTGCATTCCCTATGAATGCATCATTGGTATTGCTAAAGAGTCTGAGTTGGGCTTGTGCAGACATTTTTAAAGAGCCCGTAAGCTTCATTTTCAATTCTCAGTTCAACCCCAGCATTGTGCCAAAATTCCTGTAGCAGAAATTTCAGCCAATCAGACTATCCATCAATATTTTATGAATGTGCAATGCTAATTGAGCGTTGGGTCAGAGATGATGTACAGTCACCCACCAGCCATGGCTGCAGCCTTGGCAGATGGCAACCAGCTCTTTGCCGAAGCAAGATGGACTTCGGGACAGATGAGATACTTCTAAACTACTTTGTTATTTTATGATCTAAAGATGGAAACAAAACAAGAAAAAAAAAGTTTCAGACGAGCAACAAAGTATAGGCATAGAGGCGTTTAACAGCTTGGAAAGATGAATTGCTGGTGCAAGCTGCCATACTTTGCACACCACACACCATTCCTCAAAAACTTTTAATTAAATTCTATGTGCTCAGCTATATTTGGACACTTTTCAGAGTGTTGATTAGTCGAACTTTTTCTTGTTAAAGCAGTGGCCCTTGCTGTCTGTACAAGGACATTTTCTATGTTTATTCCAAGATGATCTTATATTGAACTGTCCTTCTCCCCTCTACGCAGTCCTCTATAAACTATGCTCCAAAATCAAACTGAGATAGGGATCGTCTTTGGGATGTTCAGGTCGCTGCTTGATAACAATATAGAGTACATACACGTTGCACCCTACTGTGAGTGAGGAGGAGGGGATGCGAGAGGAATAGAGAGCAGAAGGAGGAGGCAGCGATGGCAAGGGATCAGAATGAAGACGCTACAAGCAGATTGAGCGGGAAGGTATAAGAAAGATGGCAAAAGCCTGAAAGAGAGTGATGAAGAGAATTAATCTCACGTAAAATAAAAGTGTAGGAGAGAGGAGATAAACAAGAGGGGCCGGGAGTGAAGAGCTTGAATGAGGCCTTGATAAAGCAAAGGTGGGAGGTGGGATTCAAGGGGATAAAAACAGAGGAGAAAACAAAATGTGAGCAAAGAGGAGGTGGGATTGAGAGTTGGTGTAAAGAAGCAAAGGTAGCGACATGACAAGTAAATAGGGTGTTGAGTAAGAGATGATATGTCAACAAATGTTTTGTTTCTGGCTGGCTGTTCTGCTGAATGGCACATTTGACTTACTTTGCCTCTTTCATCTTTGCTTTCTATTCCTAGTTCTCTCTGCACTGTTCGGATTCTCTCTTTTCCTTTTGATTCTTTTCTTTAGAGTAACATATGCACCTGTTAGCATGGACGATGAATCATCCAGTGGCAGAGCTAGACTTTTAAGCATGTGTGGGGCAGAAAGTTGGCAAGACTTTATAAGGGGGGCCATATACTGAAAAGGAAAAAAACTGTTTCTATTGAACAAAAGCTCAAACACAGACGTCACATTAGAGTCTTGAGAAATGAAAACATCTTTACATTAATAATCTGACCACAAAGTAGAAGTATACGCAACAAGCCCAAAAAGGTCCATAGAAAGTGATGCTCAATGTGGTAGTAGACAAATAATGACTTTCCCTCCTAGTTCTGGCTTACTGTTCGGTGGTGGTGGTGGACTGGAACACAACTTGTGTGACTTGTGTGGACACTGGAAGATACCATGGCTGCTGACATTTGGCCTGGGGTCTCTTGGCCTGAACTTCCTCCTTCCCCTTTCTTAAAATATGACTGGTTTCAGGCTATATTTCCTCCACAATTTCAAGCTGCTCCTTGTTAAAATTCCATATCAGCCCCTGTTTAATTTAACTGGATCATGTAGCTTTAGCCTAGTTAGCCTACTTTTTGAGCATCTTTATTCTTTATTTTCAGTTCCAAAGTGGAAATATTGATTAACTGAGGTGATGTGCAGTCCTTTAAATAAACTCACTGACAAGTAAATATGACATGGTTTCCACACATGATCTATAAACTAATCTAGTGCTACCATGTATCAGATTAGCACTGCTGCACAGCTTCAAGCTAACAGAAGGTCAACAGGCTTACAGAACATTTGCAGTTGTACTTGCACAGGGACACAATCTCTTACAAAAATATGGGCCAAATGGCATTATTTTAAAAGGATGAAAAATTAGAAACCTACTTTAGAATTTACTGGAAAGACATTTCTGTCCTCTTCCTGGAACCACCTGAAGGGGCACCTGGGTAGTCCAAACAGATTTCGGAGGTGGCTGGTGCAAAGCCTTCAGTAAATATTTTCCCCAATAAACTGTCTTGTAGATTAAGACATCGAGACTTGTCAGTAATGTCTCTGATTAACCTTTATGACCTCTCTTTTGTGGCAAATGGGGTGCAAATTGAGTAATCCCTACACTCTGGAGTTAGAGTTCATTATGAACAGAAGAAAAAGTGGCCTTTAAAATCATCTGTAATTTCAACTTTCACAAAATAAAGAAAAAAAATGTTGTTTTTTGATCCTGGTTCACAATCATGCTGGTTCACGCCAAAACAAAATTCAAATAAATAAACAAAAAGTAACCAAACAGCTTTTTAATTAAATTTTTTCCGACAGTTTTTTTCTGACAGCCTATCATATCTCAAATATTTCTGTTGCTGGTTTTGAATCCTAAAGCTGTATTCTAGTTTGAGTGTGGTTCAGCTCAGCTAGACTCTTCTCATCTTTTGTCTACTTTTCAGAATCCTGCTGAGCACCAACTGTCTGGGTAGACTGCTGCAGCCTTTTGTGGCTGTAAAACCGAAGAATAAAGGTTTATCCTGTTTCTGAAGAGAAAAATGTTTTATTTGCAAGCGTTTGTAAGCTTGATTTAATTCATAGTGATTTTTTTCTTCTTTCGCTGAAGTATGTTAAGGACAGCCTGAAAAACCTTCAAACTCAGCAAGTACTGCTTTAACAAGTGCTGGTCATACAAGGACAAAGTCCACACAGGAGTAATAATCTCTAGAATTATATATTTACGGTCAAAAAAGGTTTTTACAGTAGTTGTAATTAACAGAAAAAAGCATTTTACCCAGTACAAGGCTCTGGAATTCAGGGGCATTTACAACGGCCACATTGGACAGAGACAATTGAAGAGCCGCTTTTATACAGAGCATCAATTACCAAACATGGAAACTAAAACTTGGTTACTTGTCTTAACCCATTGACCCTCTGTCCATGCTTTCTGCCTAAAAATTGTATGTCCATAATAAAATGGGAATATCTCTTTAATTACAAGGTCATTTTTATTACTTTTGGAATAATACAAAAAATTACACTTTAAGATATGTTTACACATTTGTTAAGATATGTGTGTCAGTATTTGTGTTCCTGGTGAAGAAAAACTGAGATGGCACACAGCACAAACAAAGAAAAGCTGTTTTTGGGCTAAAAAAAATTAAATAAAAAAAAACCTTTCAAGATGAATATGCTTTGGAATGATACCACTGTAGCTCTGAATGTTGATCAAGTCATGGCATAATATGTGAACGTTCCCTCCTTAAAGGTCTGATAAGCAAAGCAAAGAAAATCTAGAGATTTTAGTGCATACAGTTTGGCACCATCTCTTCTAAAAGCCCCACCAGTTCAGGTTTTAAAAAGTTAAAATTGGTTCAGATTTGCTTGCAAATGAAACATAAAAGATCAGGGATCTGAAAGAATTGATGAAATGTCATGCACTCATCATGTATAGCTTTTAGTTTTCTTCTTTTCCTCACTGCTTGCTTGCCACTTCTTCAGTGTCTTCACATCTGTTTTTAGTTCCTGTGAATAGAATCATCATTTCCATGTCAGCACTTTGTTTTCCTCCAGCAGATTTTTTTTTTTTAACTTTAATTAGTTATCTATCCATTATTAGAACCTGTCATGAATAGCCAAACTTTAAAAAAGGATGCTGTGGTTGCCACTGGATGCCACAACACACTACATACAGAGATTCCGTATATTTTCATCCTAATGACCCCGTTATTTTACTCACATCATCCTACTATTTCTTCACTTCTAAAAAATAAGAACTGGCACAGTGCTCCAAAACTCTGGCAACTTCGAGCAGGGTGTAACTATTTCATAACGTCCTGCCATCTCGGGTTTGGATGACACGGTTGTTTGAAATGTTTTGTTTTGGGTTTTTTTAAAAATTATATTTATTTCCTGCCACAAATGAAACTCGGCAAAACACATGAGTGCTGCAAGCCATGCAGTAAGTAATACTGACGGAGTCACTCTAGGGACAAGAGGAGATAAGAAAAAAGAAAAAGAAAAACCTATGCAGCAGAAAGACTTTTTACATCTTCCATTCTCAAATCCACAGAACATCTTTTAGATATCACGCATTTAGATATCAAAAACCCAACATTTGCTTTAGTTATGATTTAAAAAGAAAATGATTTGATATATCAAAGACATTAATGATGGATACTGACCAGCTTTATATTACATAACAGAGAAGAGTAGTGAAATGATGTGAGAAAATCCAAATAAGAAGGCAAAATGCTGACACATGACCAAAAGAAGACCAGCTAGATGGATGCACAGCTAGCCTTTCAGAGGAGGAGGCTGGTACGGAGGTGGGCCGACTATTTGAGGACATGCTTTAGGGTTTGGTCATGAGAGAGAGATTTGAGCATTATTTGCCCACACACAGTCTAAAAGTAACGGATCAGTCATAGGAGTTTATATAATCTGGGAAATAAGATGGCCCAAATCACTGAAAAGTTTATAAGTTGTTAGTTTGTCAGACAAATCAAGTTTAAACTTCAAAAATTTTTTAAAGAAATAAGAATTTTATCATTTTACAAGCAAAAGTAATTTAAAAATGGAAAGTTTCATTTGACCATGTGATCCTCAGGATCCTTTTTAGGTGCAGTATGTTCACCTGTTCATTTATTTCTCTGCTTGCAGCGCCTGTGATCGACTAAGATCTCTAACACGATGGAAAAATCCACACATAAAGATATGATAACGCTTGGGAAGAAATTCAGGGAGCCAAATGGGTTCACTGGCTACACTGCAGTCAAATGAACAGACATTTTCTGACCCAACCACATTAGTGAATTCCACCCTATGCCAAACTTTCTTGTGCAACTGAGTCATGAAAGAAAGCATTGTGGGAGCAGCTTATGTTTTCATTTCCTGTTTTGAGTTAAGCTGTGATTTACTAATGCGCTTTTTTTTCACATTATTATGAAGATCAGATTTATGGGACTCGTGAAGATGACCTGATCGTAATCAGCTCCTCTGTTTGTGATATCTAAATGCAGTTTAGTAGAGAAACCACTAAATGCCTCCTCCTTCCTGTACCTAGAAGTTGCAGGAAATTAATTCATTTTAACCACCATGATGGTTTTCTGTGAAGCACACATTAAGATCAAAAACGGAAGTGTGATGTTTCCACTGATATGACAATGCTGTGTCTACGGATGTTTCTCCAAAAACTCAAATCACTGAGAGTGATTTGTGATTAGTGATTAGATGTAAATGTTTTCACTCTGCCACCTCAAAGCAATGTGATACCCAGTTTAAATCTCAGCTGACACATCAAATGAAGCTCCATTTTGGAACAGAAATAGCAAGTTCCCTCTGTGTTCCCCCCCCTAGGATCCCTTGATGGATCCTGCTGTGTTTACTCTTGTATTTAGTGCACCACTGGCCAAAGATCCTAGTTATCTTCAGGCTGAATTGGGCTAGAAATATAAAATATAAATGAATTACAACAAGATAATGGTTGGGGATGTTGGGGATGAAAGTCTTAGATCAACCCCATAATGAATCCAATTCTTATCCATAACGTGTAGTTACTCTAGCAACCAGTGGAGACTCCAATTCTCTTTAAATGGGCCCTATGTAAGTGTTAATGTTAAAATGATAGCTTTTTAACCTAATACATGCTCAGCATGTAGGAGCGAGTTTCATGGCATAATGCATAGAAAATGCAACAGATTATGGCTTTCCTGCAAGTATTGTTATCAGATATTTACTATAATTAGGCATACATTTATAGGATGTAATTAACTTTTTGTCTCTCAAACATGCTTTCATCTACTTTTACACTACTCCATAACTCAAAAGATTGATTTGCTAGCCAGTTTATTAATGTAAAGGCTTTTCAATATATATTTAGTCTGCAACTCATTAATGAACAACGTTTTTTACCTCGGTTAACTACTTTCCTGCAAAGCTATGAACTGTGGTAATGGCTGCAAATTCTTGCGTCTACACATTCATGCATGTACAAGACTGTCTGTGTCATGCACAAGTTTACTACGGAGGCTGCAGTTCTGTTATGATCCATAGATGGCAGGCACTAGTTCAAAAACTAAGCAACTACATAGATTCCCTTTATTTGTTACTATGATCCACATTTGCCTGTACACACATGCACATGCATGACATAGAGGTAATATTGCCCTAATTTTTATAATTTTCTTCCATTATATGACTTTTGTTTTATAAGAACATCCATATAAATGATAAAAATTATTTTCCACATGACTTGAACCTAACATTCTTATATATTTGGATATCTATTAAAACTCAACCTTTGATAAAAAAAAGTAAAAAGTCCAGTCCACTGTATCCCAGAATTTATATCAGTTGAAGATGTAGAAAATAAATTAAGACTATGCTGATTGCTTAACATTAGGGTATCAGCTTTTGGTGCAGGCAGTGTGTTGGTGCTGGGGTGGGGTGGGGGGGGATCTCCCTCACTGTAAAAACAAGGCTTTGTCATCACAGGAAATAATATCAATGCAAAGATATATCAAAATGAGATCCTGCTATCACTGGCAGTGTCATATCTCAACACTCCTTGATTTCATGCTTGTGTTGTTCTCTCAAATGTAAGTCGCTTTGGATAAAAGCGTCTGCTAAATGGCAGTAGTAGTAGTAGTAGTAAGCGATGAAACTCGTCCTTTAAGATGACAACGTCCGCCCCCACAGAGTACACTTTTTCAGAGACTACCTATATAGGATGGCCCGACCACAACCTCAGTGAGCACTGAGGGATCATCATGGGTGTGCGCTTTTCGCCAGAGTGACCATGACAACCATACTGCTGACTTATGGCAAATGCTGATAAATGCTCCCTGCTGGTGGTCAAAAGGAGGATCTGCCAGGCCGTTATGGCTGTAAATGGTTCTTTCACATGCTATTGAGCTCCCTATCTTTTTTAATTGATAGACTTTTGACAGGATGTCTTGTTTTGTCAGACGTCAATCATGTAATCCAATGGCCGGCACCAAAAAATATTCAGAATGATCTGTTTGGCCTTCGTGGAAAAACATAGGCAAGTTTTTCAAGGCCACAACAACACCCACTCAATTTAGCGACTTACATGTATCAGAAATGCATTTTCTCAGAAATCTTCCTATTTTCCCAAGACTTATTGCCAAGAAGCAATGTTACAAGATGTAATCCACCAAACACAAATTTCCTAACTTTTCCTAATTTCCTAATTCTCCTAACTTTTTGTGCTAGGTTTAAATGAAAATAAAGATTTCCATTTACTTGAAAACATATGTGAGGTGAAGGATCTCATTTCAATATAATAACCTTCATCAGATCAATCTTGGGCTAATTTGTAAGGCTATTATGCTTTAAAATGCAGTAATTTATGTGACCAGCCCAAATTTTTCCCAAATCCCTTTAATAATTACACCGGTCCACAGAGTTAATCTGCTTTTAATGAACCAGAGGCTGCTGTCCTGTACTGAGCAGATGGCAGTGAAATACTTTTCAGTTGCAAATGTGTCATTTTTGGAAAAGAAAGAAATGGAAATCATCCAGTGTTTGTTACCCTGGTGATTTCAAAAGAAAGTTTAAAACAGAAGGCTATGAAATGTAAAACAAAAGGATCAAATAATGTAATTCTAATTTCTGCATTACTGGATGAAAGGAGAATTGCCAAAGACAAAAAACATAAATAAAAAAGAAATAGAAAAGGTGTCCATTAAAGCAAAACCATCCACTGGCTTCTCTCTCACCTGCAGGTACACACAGTTTATGCTGTAATCCATCATCTCATCAACTTTTTTCACCCAGCAAGGGTAGAAAAAATGACTCTGACACTTGTGGGTGCCAGCATGTCAGCAGTGTGATTATATGTGGGTGTGTGTTGTAGTTCTGGTCTTGTTGTGGGGACTTAAATCTGTTTGCACAGTCATGCTATGTGGTTCCATCAACCTTATGGGGATAAAACACAAACAAATGAACACAAAAACTAGAGAGTCTCGAAAATGTGAATCATCATGGGTGAAACATTCAAGATTAGGACTTGAGAACTGTAAGTTGCAGTTACACTTGAGATCATGTACAATGTTATTCAAAGTGAAAACGAAAGGAGACAACTCTTTGTGCGTATGTTTTAAGGTTGATCATAATGGTGGAATTTATGTCAATGCTTATACAAAACTTCAGGGTTAATAAAACAAACAAAAAAAACATAAGGTTCCTTAGCTGAAGTGTGGTGATGAAATATTTTGCATTTAGAAATTTTCAGTTAACAATCATAGATTTCCTTTAATTTCCTTTCAGATGCTGGACCTTATCACAGCACAGCTGGGTACATCCTCGAAAGGTCCATCACAGGACCCACACTTTACAAATTTATTCATTTGGTAAGGGTAGATTTATTTGATGAAGGTTATAAAATACATATTTCTAATGCTGAACTTTTTTTGTTCCATTTCTATCAATGTGGCTACACTACAGTTACAGTACTGTATAACATATTTCAAATGACACTGCGTTTCTCTGCAGGGACAGTTTAGTCTTGGGTAATACTAAAAGCATTGAAAATCATGTCTCTACCAAAAACTCTTTGAGTTTGCGTAGAAAACTTATTTTGCATAAAACACATCACTCAACACAGTGAAATTGGACCTGTTAGCTGTGCTGCTTCACAGAGGAAATCATAACAGTTTCACATTAAAAGATAAGAAATAGTAAATTATAAGCATTTTAAAGGCTTCAAAATTGGTGCATATCTGCATCTGCCTCTAAAAGAGGATCATGTCTATGTTTAATTTCCATAAGATACATGAATACCTGCAGGGAGTTGAAGGGATGGCCACTGGAATTATTCCAGTAAGGACAAAACACATAGGTTCCCATGACTGGAAGAGGGACCTTGTGAATAAAACAAGAGCAGAAGAACAGTTTCCAGCTGGAATCGAACACTGTCAGCTGTAAGGACATGTGTTAGACACATCAAATTCCTCGGTCTACCCCCAACTGAGCCTCTATTTGTTGGATTATAAAACGTTATATTGACAAACTTTAGGATGGTGTGTGTGTGTGTGTTGTTGTTTTTTTTTTGCACTTTCCAGAAGTTAAAATACTCAATAACTTATAACATATCATTCAATATGTTGATCCAAGATGTATGTTTTGTGTGTATGGATAAAAACAAACTTCCCCTTAAAAGAATTTATGGACAAATTGTGGCAGTGAACCTTTTTTTCCGCTTCCAGTATGCAAAATTACAGCATATTTTCCAATCAACTGGGTTGCAGAACTCTTATATCAGTGAAGGGGAATGTTGCAAGAGATGATGCATCCCCTCAGACTCCATACTTTACCCATCCCTCTAAAGAGCTGTTTGCAGTTTGGCATCCATCTTGCAGCAGTTTGCTGACATTATTTAAGAAAGAAAGAGTAAAAGGATTGTTTTGTCTTGAATTTGGAAGTGTAATTTCCAAGTTGGGTTGCATAGCATAGGTGTCATATCTGCATTAGACGGCTGTAAGAGCCATCTCAAAGCTAAAAGTCTAAAGCAACTCTTCAAATGAAGAGCAAGATTGTGCATTTTGGTGAAGATTTGTTCAATTACCAAAAAAATAAGAACTTTTATTCATCTTAGTATGTCATTTGTGGTGTGCAACTCCAGAGAGAAACAGGTGGAGAAAGCCTGGGTCACTATTTCTGGCAGCAGACAGGAACATATAAGGAAAGCTCTTCCTGAAGCCAAGTTAGCAAGACGCTTATATCAGCAGAATCAAGCAAGTTACAATTAGACTATGACCATTTAAGGAATGACAGGGACAACTCGCTGCATGATGAGTCAGTACGTTTTTGACACAAACTTCCGGAGAAGAGCTTGTGGCAGTCTCATATTTGCTCAGTCTCAGCCGGAGCTGCCCTGACTGAAGTCCCATGTTGTTTTCTTCTCTTCTTATTGAGATTGTGTTATTCAGGATGATATGGCTGGATCATCTGTATAATCGTCCACTTATAACCCTGTTTTAAGTCTCATTTAGTTTTATTTTAGCAGACAGGGACCCTTTTCCTCTGACTGTCGTCTGCTACATTCGAGGCACTGACTCCTCGGAAGTGCATCAAGCAACTCTTCCCCTTAAAACTCCTTTAATGCTAAGTGTTAATAAAAAAAAAGACAGCTGCGGCTTCTGAGGGTAGAATAATTTCTCAGCTCTGAGCTGAAACAATCACATTATGTAAGTCACTTCAAATAAGAAATTAATGTAAAATATTCAAAGCCTGATTCAGCAATGAGCGGGTATTCATGACTGAAGTCTTTCACTGAGGAAAAAGGATGCTTGCTAAATGGAGACTTAACTGTATAACCTTACAGTTTCACTGTTGTTGTTTTTTTTTTGTTACATTGTACTGGAATTTCCTTATTATTGTTTCATCTTATAATACTCCAGCACAGAGCTGATTGCCAAACTGAGAATACTTAAGTTATAAAGTGATTGTGCTCATTTTTTCTCACTTGACTTCATGCTGTAGCAGTGAATATCACATCTAGATTTGTCTGTACCGCAACCTTATAAAAAGATGAAAAATAATTTTGAAAGATTGAATTTTTCTTGATTTTCCAGCAAGATCCGAAAGCCAGGGGGAAGATGTGGAAGAGCAGGAGGGGAAGAGAAAGAAAGTATGAGAGAATGATGCAGCTTTTTCATAGAGGTGCTGCTCAATTAATCATATCAATGTAGTAAACCATACCTCACTGCTGCTCACCCTCTACAATGATAGACAGTTATCGTGGACCTAGTTTTTCCACATACATTTTGCATTTAGTCTTAGTTTTCATTGGGTGAAGTTTACTTGATTGTTGAACATAAAGAACAAGATTACTTGTTCATTCAGCTAAAATGTTGAAGTTAAAGAGAACAACCTTTTTTTGCGCGACTGTACTTCATACATATCCTACATATCTTCCTATGCTTTTTGACCAATGGAGGGACACCGGGCAACTTCCCAGTGCCGATCGGCGCATGAAGAGGAACTTTGCTGGGAAAGAGCATCGGTGTTGATCGGTCAGCTTCCTGCGATGAAACGAAAGTTTAAAAAGAATCTTCATCTTGGGCAGTTTTTCATTTTAAGGGTGATTTCTGTAAATGACAGGAGCTACAGCGGTTTCCACTGTGAAGCCACTCATTAGAGGCAGCTCCCTCACACCAGCCTTTGGTTTGGTTCAAAGGTCAAGCCACCTAAAGCTTGCTTGTTTAGCACCCCATGGTTAGATCTGGCCTTTCACACATGTGCGTCATTACTCATAGTTTGGCCCCAAAACACATTCCTGGCCACATGTTAGCTGGATTAGATTAAGAGTTTTGAAGTGGCCCTTTTCAGAAGAAAAGAAAATAGTTTTAAAATGTTGGTTGTGTTGCACTTGGAAACCAATGCCATATGTTTATGGCTCCACTTTTAGCTTTTAATACTCAGTTGTGTTGCTAGGAGGAGTTGGGAGGAACCAAAATAAAATCAACAAACAACAACAAAGCTCCCATCTGAGGGTTTGTGTGATTTAGTGTGAGAATGCGGGAAACCAATTAAAAAAAGGGGACACAGAGGGCCTTTTAGGGAAAAAAACCCATCAAGAGCAAAACATTAAGCATCATTCCAATGTGATCAGCTCTTTTAGGGATGCAAAGTTTAATTATTGGTGTAATTAGGTGAATTCAGCATCATAATGTGCACTTTAATTTGTGTGCAGCACATTTTAGGATACAATATTGGATAACATAAGACAGAAGCAAATAATACTTAAAGGAATATTGCTCATACTCTCAGACTCTATGAGTCAACTCCCTCAATATATTTGCCTGTAAACCCTTCCCCAACCCCCAAATTAAGAAAAGAATGGGGATTTTCTATCAGATTTGATATACGTTAGCTTACTAACATGCATTTTCTCTATGTTTGAAGCCTGAGTGGGACTACATTAGGTTCTCTGACCATAACACATCCCAGTTTCTGACTCAACTCTCTGCAGGCAAGTTCAATCATAGAAAATACCGTCACCAGATTTTCATCTATTATGAAACCTTTATTTATGTAAAGAAAGAAAGTGTGATGCAAAATCCTTAGGGCATTTTTCATAATTCACTGACACATAAATAAGCAAAGTTAAATGAATAGATAAACTGGATGTGATGACAGCATTTAGAAAATCTTTCCAGGAAAAAGATACATGTGTGAGAGTCTGGATGACATGGCATGTTGTTTCAATTCCGGGAGTCATCCGATTAGTCTTTAATTACTGGTACAAAGTGTTTTCTGAACTGCTGAGAGCGAGGCGGGTCAACCCCCATAAGCTGGATGTAAATTGATCTTGAGTTCTGCAGTTAAATTATGCATTTTCTTCAAAGGTCCAGGCACTGCAGGTGTTGGATCCCTGTTGTTTCAGTTAAGACTGATGTTATTTGCCTCGCCTCTAAATGTACTCTAATTGGCCAAATTTTACTTATTCAGCTCTGTCTCCATAAAAGTTGGCAAAGGGTGTAAAATCCAATTGAAACCAGAATAGCATGAAAACCATTCAAAATCAGGAGAAAAGTATTAACACAAATTAATTGTTATCTTATTTTTTTATCTTAGACGTTCTCATTAATTTGATCTCAGGAACGCATCTAAAAAAGGAAAATCACTGCTCTACATCTCCTCCTCTTTTTACAACACTACACTACTACTGATATAGGTTTGAAAGTAAATTGCTTTCTCATGCCTGTATGCTGGAGGATGTCAGCCCCCCAACTGTTTCAGGACGTCTTTGCCTCATCATTCCTCTCATGATATATCAAATTTGCTGATGTGGATTGCAGAGAACAGTAGTAAAGGCCTAAGCCTAAACAAAAAATTATGTTGTCCCACTTTTTTTTTTTACTGCAAAATGTTCTTCAAATACTAAATTCTTTACAAAAATAATATTGTAACCCCATCAGCATACTTAATACTTAATCACCTATCCCTCTGACACACCTAACACTGCTTCCCACAATCCCTTGCACACTGCAACTCCCTTTTCTTTGGTGTCCCACAGGAAATCCTCCATAAACATCATCCGTTACAGAATTCATTACTTTGCATCATCACCAGGACCCCATCCACCCAATAGATCACACCTAATCAGCAGCCTTTCATCCACTGGAGCCCTATCATTTAAGGGATTTGCTTCAAAATACTAAGCCTTACAACGCTATCCACCTCACCCCCTCTTACTTTGCTCACCTTCTTCACATTCCCATACCTGTTCAGAGGTCCTCTATCTATGCCTCTCACAGTTCCCTCTGCTCACCTACCATGGCAGACAGAGCATTCAGCCAGTCTGCACCACTGTTTTGGGATTCCCTTCCCCTGACCTCTGTGACACAGATTCATTTTTACTTTTTAAATCAAAAATCAAGTCTCATCTGTCTAAACTCTGTGACACTCCAAAAGCATGCTGTTCATATAACAACTTGAAAAATTCATCACACTTTCAAAGAAAGATATAGCTTTTATGGTATGAAAGCAATACCTTTTCACACATACACACAAAAAAAGAAAGAGATATCTGAATGGTAAATGTCCCAGATGAAGTAGTTTTACACAGCATCCATACAAACCTCTATTTTGTTTAGTTTTTTTTTCCATGGCATAGCTCACAGCTATCAACGATGACACCGCCATCTCCTGCAGTTGAATGTCTTACATCAAAAACACCTTCTGTTACCAACTGAATATGCTAATTTAAGCAACAGAGTATTGCCTCGTTTCCACTGAGCGGGTCGGTACGAGTCGGTTCACTATTTTGAGCGTTTCTGTGTGGAACCGTCCTATTAAACCGACCCGTTCCGAACCATTTATGGACTCCCTTCAGTTGTGGGTCCATCAAAAATGGAACGGTACGGATTGGATGAAGCTACTGGCGTCATGCAATGTCACGCATTGATTCGCGGACAGAAACAAACACAAAACAATTCACAAAGCAGCGACACAAACTCCATTCAGTCCATGCTGGAAAGTAAACAATTAAAAAATGCTCCAAACATCAGAAGGGTCTGGTCGGCTGAGGAGCTTCAACTATTCCTCCCACATTTGGATTTGAAGGGACGTAAAATGAGCTGGATGCAGCGGTGAGGAATTAAAACTTTTATAGAGGCATAGCTCATGTTGTTTTAACTTCACATGATGCCGCGCTAGATGCCCCATATGCCGGCGGTGATCCGACTTTTAGTGGAAACTCTTCTCTAAATGGGCCCAACCATTCAGGACCGCACCGACCTCATTTCCACCGTACTCCTCAGTGGAAATGAGGCTTATGTGTCACTCTTCTCTGAGTGGCTCGTCCACAATAATTTAACAGACTGTAAAATCATTCTGATATATAATAAATCATAGAATTACTAATAAGCCTACTTCTTTTCTTTCTGGGGTCTAGGGAGCTAAAATTTTCACTGTGTAGAGGTGCACTGATTCCATTTCCTTACCCCCCCCCTTTCTTAATTTTATGCTCAAAAGGGAAGTTTTACACTGAGGGAACTTTTCTTCATAGTATTCCACAGAGCAATGAATGTGACACCATCCTTCTCCCCAGAAAGAATTCAGCCTGTATAAGATGCTTTTTCAGTACCCAATTATTTTGCTGACCTGTTGCCAAGTCATATAATTAGTTGCACATTTTCATTTATCTGTCTGTTTTTTGGTTTATACACTATATTTATTCTACTTTCAGTCGCCTCATGGGCTTAGACCTCAAACACTGAGATGAGATGGGAGGTAGAAAAAGTGCGTCTGGATTAACTGATAAATTGCTTTCCTCAGGGCAAGCCTTGTTTAAGAAAGATTACCAAGATCAAAGAAAGGAAAGAAAATTATAGGGATATGAGAAATTGTGTAAAACCAAAATAATGCATGGTGTGTAAGACACTGAGAGTTTGCTGCACGGCGCTATGAGTAAGCAAAAGCTCCACAAGAGCTAGACAAAGTGACAACAAAAAAGCATTTAAGCAGATAGAATTCTTCATTAGGAGCTGATCTTAATGACCCGAAAATGGATGGTGAGAGTCAGACTTTTTATTCCACACTTAGATACTTCAATACTAATTGCAGAAACTCCTTTGTGTCACACGCACACGATTTTGCAGTGTTTTCACATATTTTTCTTTTGAGAAAGGAAAAGGTGACCATATATCCATATATATATATATATATATATATATGTATATATATCACTCTTTAGTTGACAGACAAAGACAAACTTTGATTGGAGATTGATAGTAATTTCCAAGATATACTGTGTATTTACATTAACACAAATATAGCTATTTTGCTTCTGTGTTAATATTCTGCCTCTCAGCACAACTTCTATAATATTTAGAAGTGGAGAAGAAAGGAAAGGTTTCAGGAATTATGTTCAACTTCTGATTCATTACCTTTGACCTTTATTTTATATTAAATATCAAGAAGCTCAGATATTTCCTTGCTTTTCTCATAAACCTATGGATCTATTTTTGCAATATAGGTCTGTAACAAATTAAAAAAATACAGAATAGAAAGTTTTCATCACTCTTACAACACTGGGCATTCTGTCATTGAAGCAATGCTATCATGACGCTCAAGGTGTGCAGTAATAGTACAGGACATCAATGTTTTTTTCTATCTAAAATGTTCCACGCAGTCTTTATAGGGACACGCCTTATAGGCACACAAATAAGCCTGTATTACCACTTCTTCTACATCACTGCCTTTGCAAAGTGCGCAGTATATTTTTTTGCATTGTCTTGTTAGGAAATGCATGGACACTAGGCTTTCCACCGATCGGATCGGCTTCATCGGATCGGCCGATTTTTCACATATTTTTAATTTTTTCTGATCGGCCCTGAAGTTTTCATCCACCGATCCGATCAATGACGTCATTGTCATTGTGAAACTGCTCCCGTTGCAGCTGCG
>JAVQJG010275881.1:0-13757 GCA_036024015.1 Craterocephalus amniculus
AATGATTTTACTGTAATTCTTCTTTTATGCTTTTAATGTTTTATGTAAAGCACTTTGAATTGTCTTGTACCTGAAAATGTGCTATACAAATAAACTTGCCTTGCCTTGCCTTGCCTTAACACAGAGATGAGAGATTGGTATCTCCTGCTGGCAGTATTCTGGTGTAGCATAATAGTGTTGGAGAGAAGAAATGTGAATCCCAATGGTATATAACGACATAAATCTACATACTGCAGATGAGTAAAAATAATAGATTATCCCTTTCAAGCTGAAAAAAACTGCATCTCCCTCATAACATAAAAAAAATCTAACCAAGATTAATCATTCCTTGATGAGTCTCCCTTAATGGGAAAAAATGTGTCAGATTAAACCAGTTGTCATATTTCTGAGCTTCCAGGATCAAAGCATCTTTGATACGAAATAGAGCGACCTTTGTATACTAATATCTCTTTGTAACATCAAAGCGTTGATTTAGATTCGATTTAGCATTTAGATGTTTAATCTTAAACTGTCAAGTTTTCTAAAAGCTGCCACATTCAACATGCCCACAAACGCATTTTCTTTGTTTCCTGTTTATTTCTGATTGAGACTTTCCCCTGCCATATGGCAACAAGTTAATGCGTGTCACTTAAGATAATAGTGTTTGCTTTCAAAACAATCAGATTAATTGAGCTTGTATGATGGATCTTCCTTGCAGGGTACCTGTCAGTCACTGCATGATACAACCATCTACTGGGTTCGTCTGGATCTGTTGCTGCCTGACAGTAGGCCTACTAAAGAAAAGAATATTACGCCACATCATCGCAGGATTAGACATTATTTTTTGTTGTTGCCAATGCCTAAGCCCTGTCTAAGCCCTTGTTATGTTTAATGGTGTGAATTATTGCCTGCCCTCAGCATTGTAACTCACAGGACGCAGAGCATAGAACATTTATGGACCCTTCAGTGGGGTTCAGGCCTGCTTCTGTAGTGAGCAGGGGATAAAATAAGAGCGATATTTCTCATTGAGATGCTGCTAACTGGTGTCTGTATTTCAAGAATTCTCACCCATAGATGATTTTAATTATAAAGTCCTTTAGCACAATATTTTTTGCAAACACTTAACTTTTTAAACATGCGTCTTTATTCCAGAAGTATCCAGTGAAGGGAAATGGACAGGTTGCATTAGGGGTCAACCCATTATCCCTACTAATGTGCTGTGAGATTGGTAGCTAATTGATATTGCATGCTAATTGATATTAGCACGAAGCAGACAACCAGCTTTAGACTTTAAATACTGTCCACACAGATAAAATTAAGAAAAGCTGTGGCGTAAAACTCATTTGGTTCAATTTTCTCTGTTTCCACGGTTATGACTTGGCGATTTCCATTTGATAGTCCTAAGTCCCTGTACAGAGCATTTAAGCACACCACATTGAGCGATGTTGATGCACAGATGAACACATTAGTACATGTAAGTACCTGTCACTTAGAACAGGGTGAGAATATTTTCAGGTTTGCCCACTGTTTAATGAGACATTTATTTTAAGTGACAAAACTCAATAAATGTTAAAGAGACTTGATCCAATCCTGCTCAGTTTTTCCCGTGACAGTGAGCATAAGCTTCTTGAAATGTTGCAAGTTATATCACACCTTCAGTTTTGTTGATATTCTGAAAACATTAAATGAAATAAAGCCATTTGATAATCAGTCTAGTGTGCATTTGCACTTTGATGCTACTCAGTGGTTTGTGTGGTATTTTATCCATTTTATAAAACAGTATTTGATGGCAGAGGAGGTATGTGACCGACTGGACATGGTATCCCAGCATGGTCATGACTTATCAGTCTAAAGATAAACATGGCCAATTACATGCTTGGTTTTATTGTCTATTTAACTCTAAAGGGGACCTAGAAAAAAATGAACACATTGCTAAACATTAAGGACATCAGCCTAACAGAAATCATCTTATTAGCAGCACATTGTCTTTTACACCAGATCAAGTGAGTTAGATGTTACAGAATATGCCTCCAGCCTTGTAGAAAAGCATTAGAGAAGTGTGTAAACTTATCTGTGTCTCACTTGTTGAAGACACAGATATTAATTTCAGTGAAAGACTATTGATAGCTAATTTCTTATCATTAAGGTAAAAAATCTGGTCAAGTTCTTTTCACATGTTATGATTGACATCATTATAGCAAACTATTAATGGGTAATACAGCAGTCCAGTGGTTAGCATGATCCCACCAGAGCTTAAAGGTTTTAGGTTTGAACCTCTTGGCTAATTTCAACTTAAAGGTTTCAATATTAATAATATTTTCTGAAATTAAACTTCATAGTTCAGGAGGACATCTGAAATGTCATCCAGACTGCAAGCTAAGATAAAAACACTTGGAAACCACTTCAACTTCAAAAATGTTTCCTTTTAAAAAATGTTTTATGTTTATACAACTACTAATGAATAGATATATGCCAATTAAACAGTGAAAATAACTTTTATATCATAAATGTTGGGGGGTAGAGGTATAACATACTGTCATTTAAAAAGACAAAGTGGAAGTTCCTTAAAAAATGTAGTTGTTGAGTATATGTTCTATATCAATTCAATACCATCAGAATAGTTGAGTTTTATACTCTAATTATTTTTTCAAATGTTTCTCAATGTAAACCACTGCTGTTTTTAAATGTGGACAACATCAAAAGCTACCTAACTAACTATAGCTAACATCAAATCGGCTACAAAAGGCATTCTTTGTGGCTTCTTATTCAGGTATACTGATAACACAGATAGGAATGATATAATGCAAATCTTTTTGGATCTATTAAGGTATGCAATAAAGCATTTTGGGTGCAAGGGTTGTACATTTATTATAGTACAAATGTGCAATTGTTAAATCTATTAAAACAACCTTAAAATGATGAGGAAACTGAGTTTAACTATGATTAAAGGATTTCATTTTGTAATCCCTAACATTGCTTGTTGAAAAAGTAATTACAGGTTATAGTAAAGATTTTCTATCATTTAAACTCCCAAACTGAATACGTGGAAGTTCATGGAATCTTTTTATCCCTGAGACCATTAGAGCTGTGTTATATAAATATTACATTACTTTCTGACAAATAAAATAATGTCTCTGCAGAATTTTTTGTCTACTCAAACAGATTGTTGTTCAAAACTCATCTGTTGTCATATTTAAACAGCTTTAAACAGTCTGTATAGCAAAATGAAAATGTGCAGTATCCAGAGGAACAGTAAAGTGTTTATCTTTTGCATTTAGACTTAATTATTCAGTTTGTTTCCAACTGGACCCTGAGGGGTATCTAATTCAGACTGGCTCATTTGAACACATGAGGACAATCACAAAATAATTGCACTCAGTTGAGGACCAGAACAACTGAACGGTCTTGAGAGGAAATTTGTTTTGGGCATTGTTCACATTGAAATAAACAGCATACACTTGAGCAGTAAAATTCTGTAGCAACATCCTTGTTGTGTTCCCAGTTTAACACATTTGAGCAAACCTAGAAAAGTTAAGAATAGAAAAGAAAGAGATGACAAACAAGGCTGTATATATCCATCCATCCATCTATGCATTTTCTACCACTTATCCAGGATCGAGGCAGCAGCCTTAGTGGGCAACACCAGACTTGGCTTAACCCAGCCACATGTAGCTCATCAGGCGGTATGGGGGACCCCCAGGTACTCCCAGGCCAGTTGAGAGATGTATGCCCTCCAGTGTGTCCCTTTCCTGAAGTCTCATCCTGGTAGGACATGCCCGGAATACCTCACCTGGGAGGAGTCCAGGAGGCATCCTAACCAGAGGCTGGAGCCACTTCATCTGACTCCTCTTTATACATAGGAGCAGCTGCTGTACTGGAGTCCCTCTGCAATGGCTGAGCTTCTCACCCTTTCTCTAAAGGAGAGCTCGGACACCCTGCGAGGGAAAATCATTTTGTCCACTTGTATTTTTTTTTCCAATTATTTATTTTACTTGTATTGTTCTTTTAGTATTAGGTGAAATGGTCTGTGAGTTTTGGTTCTGTTGTGTTTTTTTTAACCACCACCCTTTTTTAGTTCAGTTAAGTTCAACGCTATCATTAACAATGAGATGTTATTTGAAAATACTCACATGCGGACACCGAGCAGTCACTATGTGCATAAAATGAAACAAATACAGTCTGATACAAATACAGTCCTATTCATGTTCCATCTATTGTGCATGAGAGAGCATAGACTTCCACAATGAAGTAAATTAATAAAGTAAAAGCTGTGTTTTTTTCCAGTTATAAATCTATGTTAATTATATGATAGGTAGAAGATTAAATGTTTAGTAGAATCTGTTTCTGGGTGTGGTAGTTGCCTCACAGGAAAAAGGTTCCTGTTTGACCTTTAGCAGGGCCTTTCTACATGTTCTCCCTGCATACTGGATGTGTGGCGCACAGGGAGAACCCTTATTCCCCAACACAGCTGGAGTATTTAAGACAAGCTTGTCATTTCTCCAAATAGTTTCCAGGAATAGTTTTCCAGGCTTCCTGAAGCACACTCCAAAGCTCTCCTTTGGATGTTGACTGCCTTTTATTCCATTCTCTGTCAAGATGATCCTACTGCTTCAACAATGTTGAGGTCTGGGCTCTGGGGAGGATCCATCACTCCATATCACTTTTTACTGATTTTCAGTCAAGTTCCTCAGTAATTTGGTATACCTTAATCTTTTCTCCTCGTTTCCCTCTCTGAAGAATGGCTTCTTGACAACCACAATTCCATGACTTCCACAACAGCTTGACAACAATGAGATCAGGTGAATTGGCTAGATTCATGTCCCAGGCCCTGAGTCAGGTTGCATTTTTTCCTATTTCTAAAGGATGTTCTTAGATATTCCTTAGAAACAGGTCAAAAGAAAAAAGGAGAAAACCCATCTACGACATGCTGTTTATCACCTGAAAGGTTTTTAGGCTGGCCATTTCTTTTATTCTTCACTTGTCTGGACACTACTCACCAGACTGAGATATCCCAAGTTATCAGCTAATAGCTGTTTAGGAATCACTTTGTCTGATCAAAATGCTGTTTATCTCACACAAACTGCTATCAGTGGCATTTTTTGTAGATAAAATCAAATAAATGGAAATAGATTTATTCTTTACAACAACCTGCATTTAACAAAAGCACAATTTTTCGGTTCAGATTAAGTTTTTAAAGTTTTTGTTCGTTTTCCCTCAGATAGGTTCTTTTTTATGATTGAATGATACAAATGTCAGTTATAAATGGCTAAACAAGCTAATGAACAAAACATCCATTTGTCTGGAAATGGTTTGATTCAAGGACTGGGTTGAAAGTATGTGAAAAAGCAACATTGAAAACCCCTTAAAGCCTAGAAAACCACCGCACAAGCCCACTTTATAGGATTCCTGGATTATTGGTAGCAAAATGTGAAGAAATAAGGGTTGACTTAAGACTTTGGCATGGTACTGAAATAAATAAAAACAAACCAAGATGATTTGGGAAAAACAAACCTGAATGGGTTACTATTCTCTACACTCCCAAGATCATCTTCTTGAGTCTGATAAATGCTGTAAAGAATTGTGCATCTTAATGGATGACAACCAAATTCAATACACTACAGTCTATTTTCAGTTATCAGACATTTTATCAGTTACTGAAATAGTGAAATGAGAATTGATAAAGACCGATGTGATTACCCAGTTGCTGGGACTAGACTTGCTTGAAAAATTGGCTTGCAGCTACTCTGCTTGTACCGTTTTTGTGTTTTTTATTAGGACTTGTATGTATTATG
Organism: Craterocephalus amniculus; assembly: GCA_036024015.1. Taxonomy (NCBI): domain Eukaryota; kingdom Metazoa; phylum Chordata; class Actinopteri; order Atheriniformes; family Atherinidae; genus Craterocephalus; species Craterocephalus amniculus. The sequence continues at coordinate 5,772 of JAVQJG010275881.1, forward strand.
TTTTTTTTATAAATTGTAGCCTAAAATGTTTGGTCTGAAATTGGAGTTCGGTAGGAATAAAAAGCTTTTAGGATAGAATTACAATTTGTTGTGCTTGCAGTTGGATGGTTTGCTCTGAATAAGGCCATGTGTCCCTCAGCCTCACTGTTTGCCAACTGTTGTGAGACAAAGTGCCATACAAGATATTCCGCTACCCCAGTTTCCATGGATACCACACCTGATTTGACATGAAGTCATGCATGTGCCATCTGGATTGTGCCTGCCAGACAAGCCAGGTGACAAATCTCCAAGATCCTGACCTACTCACAAACAAATCTATCAGCCAAACATGTTGTCACCTTTCATCCTGCTTAATTTTCTCCATCTCCCAGTGAAAAGCAAAGATCCCAACAGTGCTTTCTCTCTCACTGATATCCATTGTGGTTGATAATCAAATGTTTAACAATCTAGATGTAATCGACTTTACTCTCTATGTCATACCATTAAATCCTATATTCACTTTTCACATTCACTGCCTCCATTTCCTATTCCTTCTGCTCAGCATGCATGAAACAGGCAGCACCAGGAGCCCAGAGATCCATAATCCTCCTGCAGAAAAGAAGTGGATGGCTTTAATGATTTAAATCTTGTCAATAAGCACCTTTTCTGATTTGACAGAGATTTTTGAAGGCTTGCTGGAATAAACCCAAAACACGGCCACCCTCACCACATCAGCATTCCCCTAAGTCGATGGTCATTGACTTCAGCGAGTAGGTGCTTAATCATTTTTAATTAGGGATAATCAGACATCTTGTCCATTCTGGTTTTAAGAGGGCAAAACCAAGGTCTGCTAGGGTAAAGATTTTAGTTTTACATTTTGACTTCGACTTTAAAAAAAGAGTTTTTTGCATTTGTGATTTATTTGAATTGAATTTCAGATTAGCTAAAAATAATTACTTCTTGAAAAGAAGTTGAATGTATTCAGAGAATCTTTTGAATGTCAGAGTTTGAAAGCTTGTTAACACTGAAATGACCAAACTAAATAAATTCAGGGCAAAACTGAGAGTGAAGTTCGAACTAGGTGTGGCAGGGCAGTTGCTCTCACGCTGGCATCTCTTAGTAATGAGGCCCTGTGAAGCCGAGGCTCTCACCCCTCGCTGGGCCCTCATACATCATTAATGTTCCCACATCATAGTCCTGATAATTACCAGGGACGTGAATGTCACCTCAGTCGCACCTTCTCAACAGAAGATGACAGCGAAAGGTCTGTGGTCTGGCAGACGTGCCTCGAATCCTCTGTCTCCCACACAGAGCTCGCATGCACACGCACACTTTTACCCACAAACAGAATGACAATTTTAGTCAAAGTGAGCCATATGTGTGCTCTTATTGTAATCCTAACACATGGGATGTTTGAGACTTACGGATTTGTTCCAGCTGGCTGATCAGTTTATAAAGTCATATATAACAGTTTGTTCAATCATTTAAAAAAATAACACACTTTCTTTGGTTTTCATCAGTGGTGAGCAGACGCTGAGTTTGGTTGGGAATAATTTGTCCAGATGACAATTCTGAAAATTCTATATCATAAATATAGATGGATGCAGTTTAACAAGCCACTGTTCCGACAAATACATGCTTGTTAGATGGCTCTGCACATCCCAGCAATAAATATGAGGCCAATACTGAGTGCCATCACAGGAAGTAATGTTCCTCCTAAACTGAAATACAGGAAGTGGCTAAATTTTATAAAGACACAGATGTTTGGATAAGGTTTGGACTAACGGTTCACTTTTACATTTAGGTTTCTGTCTAAGTCGCAGACAGGGCCGGAGGCGTTACATTTTCACATTGTGAGCTCTTATGTCAGTTTTCGCTGTTTGCAGAAAACAAAATTTTGATATTTTGGACCTTGGGTATTTTGGATATTTTGCATGGTCTGAATGGTCTGAACTTTTCCTCATATTTTTAATGAATTTTCATAATTGGACTCAATTATGAGATTTCTGTGTCGAAGCTTCCTCTGATGTCATACTCAATGTATACTGTACATTAATGCAGTGTTTCTCAACTCCGTTCTGCGGGACCCACTGCCCTGCATGTCTTGAATGTGTTCCTACTCCAACACACCTGATTCAGATGAATGAACATCCTCATCAAGTTCATTGCAAGCTTCATTCATTTGATTCAGGCACTGGGTCCCGAAGACCAGAGTTGAGAAACACGTTTCCAATGTATGTACTATTTCTTTGTGTGACTGTACCACAAACGCTCATATTTGGCATCAAGTCAAGTCAACTTTATTTCTAAGCACGTTTAGAAATAAAAATGTTGACCAACTGAGAGTAAGGAATAATCACAAGAGAAATACCAAAAACTATATGGAAGATTTGGTTTACAAGGGACCAAGATCAGCATTCTGGGCAATGCCAGCATGGCATCTTGGAGGTCTGAGGAGCAGAACTTCTGTCTTGTTCTCATTTAGAAAAAGAACATTTTTTGCCATCTAGGACTTAACGTCCTCTTAACAGTTATAAGTATTTTAAGGATTCTGTCTACTGGGCTTCAGAGGGATGCATATCTGTGTATCATCTGTGTAGCAGTGATACACATGATACCATGGTTTTGAAAATTATAAAGGTAACATATAATTTGAGAACAAAATTAGACGTAGAATTAATCTTTGAGGAATCCCGCTAGAGAGGAGGGCTGAAGAGAAGGAAAAGGCAAAGAATCACAGATATCACAGAGAGAAATTCGAAGGTCAAAGCTTGATGTAATTTCAACAAACATATTGAATTAATAACTCATACAATACTAACTGTAGACAATTTGTTCAAATGGTTTTGTTATAATTTGATTTTTAGTTCAGCTAAGAATGATTTAAAAGAAATCAGCAGCAACATCTTTTCCACCATAAAACAGGCGAAGCGGCACTTTTTATTCCACTAGGCAAAAAATCTCTCTTATAACCTCTTGGCATGCTGTCATTTAACAGGTGTGAAAGGAAAGAGAGATTCTACAAACCATCTTGAGTCTGTATTCAGGCTGTAGCCAATTGAACCTGTGACAGTAGAGTTTGGCCAATTTTAGGTCAGTCTTTTCAGAAAGAGGGTATTCCAGCTGCTTTTCAAATACAGATTTGTTTGCACATCCCTTTGAATGGTACAGAGTCTGATTTGGGTTTGTAGAATTTTCCAGGTGGATGTGTTCTTCCAGAACTTGCAACAATAGGAAACCTGCACTGGCTGTAATCTGTGTCTTAGCTTATGGGGCTATAAATACAGTATGTTCAAATTTTACTCACTTGATATTTATATTTTACAGGTTAATTAAACTTTCAGCCTTTTGCTGTTTATATCCAAATGTTAACTGCAGGCAGTTCGATAAGATTAATACTCCAGCTGCTTGAGTAGTAATATCCTGTATAATTTCGTCTGACAAGTTTGAAGACTATAATGTCAAATGTGAATAATAAACTACATTGCAGATAAACCAGGACCTTTTGTGGCTCTATAATAAACACTTTCACTATGGAAGACATTTGTTAAAACAGTGGCATCACCGAAGTTAGAGATATAAATGAAAATCTGAGCATGGATAACCAAATTTTTCTGTACAAATAGCTGGCTGCAAAGAAAGATGTTCATCAATTTAAAAGTGCTAATATTCAAGCTTATTTCTGCAGTTTTATCATAACTGCATTTTTTCATTTTGTGTGTGATGGTTGAGCTTGCTTTGCAATTGTCACCTCCTCAGTTGTGATTTATGAAAATGAGAATGTGTTTATATTTGGAGTTGGCATGAAGTCTTACTACTGTCTAATTAAACAAGACTCATATACAAAACATTTCCAGCAGTTTTCTCTCAAAGGAAATAGACAGAGCAGCCGTTGTCTTTAAATGCACTGATGTTGCTGTCATTTGCCATGTGTTCATGTCGAGAAACTGCAGCCAATGGCTTCTTGGAATCCTTTTGTTAGCCGAGAAACTCCATCTCTGGTTAATTTCATTGTTGATTGAAACAGAAATCAAACAAGAAAAAACACAGCTTTTCCAGAGACTATTTATCCAACACAACTGCAACTTTTTTAGTGCTACCATTGTAATTTAAGGTCATAGCACATCACACTCTTACCAGTGAGTGACTTGTTACTCTTTGTTTGATTGATCTTTTTGTGTGTTTTACCCCATATAAGAGGGGTGAGGTATTGCAGAATTCGTACATGTTCGTGCATTCATAAGGCTTAGTTATCTAGAAATATTCATATAAGTGGGTTGCCCCCTATGTCACATTGCTAAGACAATGGCGTTCTAAGTGCAGATGGAGGGCAGGAATTAAAGTAGCCTGTTCAGTTAGCCTGGAAAATGCCTCTGTTTTGTGCAGTTTATGGTTGCTCAATTCGAGGTGACAGAGAGAAGGTTGTTGGCTTTTTTAGAGTACCTAAAGTTGTCATTCACAAAGGTGAAAAATGCAGAAAATTGACCGAACAACGCCGGAAATAGTGGATTTTAAATCTCCGCCTTCAGTCAGGAGGTGCAGTCTCCCGCGTTTGCAGCCGTCACTTAGTCAGAGGTGGGTTATATCTTATTAGCGACTGTTAAGCTAACGTTAACTAACTGTTAACCTAACGGTAAGATGCTTTATGACTGTTTTATCACTTTAAGTTAACACATCTTCACTAAGAAATGTCTTAAAAACCCTTTTTCTTTTACTGTCAAGTTTTCTAGAAAGATCCTTTGAAAATGTTTAATCAATGGCCAACCCACTTATCAATTTAATTACGTCTTGTAAGATGCAAACAAATAGGGTAGAATAGATGTGACACCATCAGGACACACTAGATAAATTTAGCCACTGCCATCAGATGATGTTATCTTTATCTGGGGAAGAAAAGTCTTTATTAATTTATTTTTTTAAAAAGCAATGTAGTGCCATTTCATATCAGTTTCAAAATTAGGCTAATCCAAAATCCAAGCACATTTCAAACCGAGGGTTTCATGCATATACATGGGTTGTGAATGTGGGGAAAAAATAAGTATCAAGGTGCTAAGACATAAGTCAAATGCATCAGGTTAAAATGTGCCATAATTTCCCCTTATGTGTTTGTAAAGCTTTATTTAAAGTTTTAACCAAATCACCTTTCCTACAAAAAGAGTAAAGTCTTTAAAAACAGACTCAAAATGTTTACACAAAAGCAGATATTAATTTCGGAAAGACAACATGAAAACTTTTTAATGCAAAACATGAAAACATTGATTCAGAATGAAATATTGAAAATATTTTGCATGTTTTGGAATCATGGAGTGAGACTTGTTCTCTCTGTCTAACATGTGACTGTTTGAACAGATGTTTGCACCTACTTCCGTTCTTTACTTTTCTTCTTCTGCATTTCTTTCCACTACCCCCTGCAGGATACAGACACGTGTGTGTGTACGCATGGAATCACACTCTGGGCTTAGAACAAATCCTCATTTGGCCAATTACTCTGACCTTCCAAATTGCAGACCATCCAAAAGCCTCTTACAGTGAATGTAATATCCCTTCTTTCCCGGCTCTCTGGAGAGATATTCAGCATGCTCCTCTAACCCCACTGATAGGACAGTTTAGCTTTAAATGAGCCTGTTTTGCCTCAACACATTTCTTCCTGCATGTCTTCCAGGACTGTGGGTTTTATTGATCGTTGTTTTCCCAGTGGTGTTGGTGCCTGGACTCGGGCACTGAGCGGCAGCTGGTTGGACTGCTGATGGTTGTTAGCCCCGCTGGCTGCACTGTTCTGGGCTTTATGTGGTGCCAGGCTCAGCAGTTACCCTGCTCCCCTACAGCCCTGTCTGAGGATGCTTGTTAGGGAGCTGCCTAAAATAGAGGAGAAATATCTTGTCTCCCTGCACGGATTCCATCTCCACATGCCTGGCTGATTTAGCTGCCTGGCAAAGGCTTACCTGCTACCTAGCGTGTAGAGTTTACATAGCTGTGTGTGTTTTGAGTTTGAAATTGTGGCTGATTTCAGCTTCATCTTAAAGCAAGACTTGTTTGTGTTTTCATTTGTGGCAACCTACTGAGATATTTCCCAGAAAGTGAAACTATAGTATGTCCTCTCCACCCTGCTGTAAGAGCAAATTCTGGCAAGTAAATCAATCATTTAAAAGAAGATTTTACATATTTTTGTGTAGGAATCTGTTTGAATGAGTTAAAACCCAGAAATTAATTGGACTGGTAAATTTAATTATATCTTCTGCGCGGTTAAATTTCAGCAAAACTTAACAGCTATCATCGTATTGGCCAGTGAAGTAATGGTCCCCCAATACAGCAGTTACACGTGAATTTCATAGCACCACAGACAGTCTTCCACAAATATCTGCCACTGTTGAGGGGAATGATGCTCTTGGCAACTCTGAGGCCAGGTGGTGCACATCATTACACACAAACAGCCAGCTAATCAATGTTCATATAACAACCTAGATACACATACTGACATGCTGGCTCTCAGACAGCCAGGAATCGATACACTTTCAACCATATCACTCAGTAAAGTTAGTATTTCATGGTACCTGTGCATTTCACTGTGGTTCATAACATTCCCTGGAAAATAATCACCTGTAATTCATGGCTGCTTCAAAAATTGGCTCGTTGACAAAAGGAAAGAAGTAAAAATGTTACATCTACTCTATGTAACAGATTTCAACAGCTCTTGTAGCTTTCCAGAGTGCAGCTGCCACGTCAGCTGTTACTTTGCTGTGTGCTGACAGCGTGTTGACAGGCAGCGATCATATAAAAACCACCTGTGATTGGTGGAGATTTATCCAAAATAATTTTAACTGTGAATTATGATATACTCCAAAATAAAGACAGTGTAACATTATGTGATCTAAGTAAAAATGAAGTGACTGAAAGCAACAACAATGCAAATATGAACACATATATACAGGGTCTGATACTTGGAGGAACTGTCAGACCCTGCAACTTCCCATTTTAATATATCCATAAAAACTAAGCAAAGTAATAAAATGGATAAATCAACGTATAGGCTACATTATTAGTATCGCTGTCTGAATGATGCATGGAGCAGGGTTTTTTATGATATATGGGATAACTGGAGATGTTCACATGTACTGCAATATAACTTGAATATCATTTCAATACATTTGTATTACGTATGAATGGATGATAATCCAATGGTTACCAAATACATTTTAGAAGGATTTGAGTGTAATATATTATATATTTTTTCATAAAGTAACTCACCGTACATACACTTCTGCCTGTGAAACGTAGATATGCATATAGGCTTCCCAAAATACAGAAAAAGTTCATGCTTTTACACATGTTCTTCAGCACTGTAATAAAAATGTGTCATTTGAAATCATGTCACACAACTAATAATTCATCAATAGAATAAATTAAAGAAAGTATCGGCAGGTGGTGAAGAAGAAACACTGGAGAGTAAATCAGGTAAAGGATAATTGGTTTTTTGCTTCTCAGTTCATTTCCGTTTGACCCTTTGTTGTTAAAGGAGTGTGATGTGATTGTTCAAAGCCCCGTGTTTACAACTGTATATCTTAGCATGGTCCACCCTTCACTGGTAATCATCCAGAACACCAGATGCATCTGGTTTTAGTTGCTGTTGTCAAAAACCTGACAGATGTGTTTTTCTGCAACTTTTTCTCCAGTGGGGTTTGGGAATTTATGACTTGCCCAAATAATTTTCAAGGTATTCATTTGGGTCAGTTATATGGGCAATGTTTACCGTCTTTTCTAAATCGTATGTACAGGAGGTTGGACAAGATCAGGGGAACGAAAAACCCCTCACAGATTGGACAAAGCACCAAGCAATGACATGTAAATCTGATAATGCAGGTAGGCCATCTTTGGTGTGCTTGATTACCTTTGCTATGGTGCAGGTTATGTTTTTGGTGACATACATTTGTCTGTTTGTCTGTTAGCAACTTAACTCAAAAGGCTATGGACAAATTTTGATTAGGTTTTCAGGGAATGTCATAAATGGAA
>JAVQJG010275896.1:0-14391 GCA_036024015.1 Craterocephalus amniculus
GGTAAGTTGAAATAGGCCTACTATTATGTACCATTGTTCACTCGCAAATCCTAAGATAAGTGTAAAACAAAAAAGTTTTATGCTTGCTGCCAACATTAAAACCTGGGCAATAGATTCAGACAATTTGGTAAGATATAAGGATGGCAATTTCTAATTTCGATTTTCCTTCAAAAGTTACAAATAAAAAAACTTACTTCATTTGAAGCCATTCTTGCAAATATATCACCTCTTATGCATGCTAAGCCTGTAAATGCAGTTTTATTCCCCTCTTCTGTGCACGTACATGCATGCAAGCCACAAGCACGTGCACTTCAATAGGCTGCAGTTACGCCCAAGACCTGAGGGGGGCGGTGTGTCGCATGAAACGTGCAAACTCCTTAAAGTTCCTTTAATAAAGGTCTCATTTAGCTATGCCATCATTTTCCTTAACAGGGCCCCTGCCTGGGCCCCCTGTCAATGATTTTCTAGTTCCGCACCTGCATACCTCAGCCAAGCACCAGGGTTTGTCCCAGTAATGGTTTCACTAATGTTTACAACAGTAACAACAACTGAACAATTCAAATGATGAAAGTGGATATTGATATTAAGCCTTCATTCACAAAACAGTCTCAGCAGCTGCAGCAGTGAGCTCTCTGTGTTACTGATCTGTATGAGCTCCTTCAAACTATGAGGACAAATCTGTGCTTGAAAATAGTCAAGTCATTTACTGTTTCTGTTGCTTGGACACTTTTTATGAGGAAACAAAAGAGTATATTTACAGTGGTCATTTCAGGAGGAAGTGAAAGTTTTTTGATTGACAGTTTTTGTTGGCACACTTTGACTGGAACAAACAAAAAGTAAAATTTGACCTTGTCTTTTAAGACCCAGGCTTTTAAAGTTTGTATGGACTAGTAAATCAGCCCTTTTTATCAAAATACAAAAGTTTTGTAGGTCAGCAAATCAAGAAAGACTAATCGTGTCCAATTTGTCATTTCTAGAGGTTTAAGCTTCGCCTGCCTTGTGTTTGTTCAAATTCACTCAGAAAAGTTTTTTACATGATCCAAGACTGGACGGAGATCTTACAAGGGCCACTTTGTCAGCATTGTGTTCAAAGGTGTCTGACTTACTTCAAAGTTAAAACTCTTAAAGAGTGACACCATAGTTTACAGTTTATCTAACAGTCAGGTGACATTTTAACTTGGCAGATTTGCAGTTAAGCAGACCAACTCACATAAAACACGATCTGCAGCACTCTGACGTCAACAACACAATCACATGCACAAACTGACTGTCTCTGCTCTGTCCATCTGTCTCCTTATGACCGTGGGTCTTTCTTCAACTTTGTGATGCTCTCTTGTTTTGTGAGTATGTCTTCCAAAATGGAGCGTGTGTCCTTGTCCAGGTGTATCAGCTGGTCCAGACGTTCCTGCGAGGACTCACAGTTACCTTGTGGAGCTTTAGATATGTGAACCAACAAACTGTTAGCATGCTGTTTGTCTGCATCGATGTATGAGTTTGTGGGTTTATGTTTTATTTTTCATCACCTCCATCAGCGTCTTAATGTTTCAGTGTGTGTGAGATAAAAAAGATAAATTATTTGTTGATGTCTGTTGGTGTGATTTACCCTGTGTTCCTCCTCTTCCCTTGAAGGAAGATGTGTTTCTGTTGTATTGAACCTCTGGAGTTTTGCTGTGGACATTATGTAAATTGTGTCATTTTCTCTTTTTTTCACACTCTTCCATCATTAGCTTCCCTGTATGGACATTGGAACAAGCTATGTTTTCACCTTAAATCATACACTCACACACTCGCCATCATTCACTCCCTTTTTCCTCCTTTGGTCGTTTACTTATATCCGTTCCATCTTTATGAACCCCATCATTTTTCCTCTCCTCCACACCTGTCTTACCTTCTTGTACTCATTCTTTCCTCACCACCCAATTTTCTTTATGTCACCTCTTTTCTTCCCACTCCCAGCATCTCCGCACACATCCTATTGCCCCACATCTTGTTCCTCAGCGGTGTTGTATATTGTCTTTTAGGTGGGGACCTGCAGACCCCCTGTGGCACTGGGGAGGAGGGAGGCCTTGATGATAACATAGGCTGGGAGGAGGAAAGAGAGATGGAGAGGCTGGCCTGCGAGGGAGATGACTTTGTACCTCCTAAAATCATGGTAAGAGAAGATCTAAACATTCTCACTATGCCATCATTGTCCCAACAATTAGAGGCTGTGGGCTCGTACATTAAAGTGGATGGAAAATATTAAAAAATAGAGAATAAGTTTCACTGATGGGAAGTTTGGGAACACCTGTGCCGAGAGCGCTGCTGAAAGACAGATTATTCTTACATGGAAAAGACTTGCAGGAAGAATGGGCAGTTTTACAGTGTGGTAACCACTAACTAGTGTGGCTAGTGTGGAAGTGTTTTTATTCATTTACCTGATTATTTTACAGTGAGATTGTACACAAAAAGACTTTCCCGTAAATGTACAGTACCAGTTAGCTAAACGGCTATTTCTCCATCTGTAGTCCTTGGATAAGGTAAAAAAGAAAAAAAAAAGAAAAAATGACAAAAATGACAAGAAAATAAGAAGATAAAAATACTATATAGAAAATAAACAATAGAAAAATAAAATTAAAATAAATACACAAGTAAGATTTAAACAAAAAAGAGCAACTGATGAAAATAGAATATATTTTTTGAAAAGAGGCCAATAGCGGTTTATGAAAAATTCTAAACAAGAGGTATACAGGGGTTTTGTTGTTGTTGGGTTTTTTTTGTAAAACACTTTTGGTTGGTTTAACACATTTGATCGTGTTAAATAAATTAACCAGACATAAACTATAAATCTTTTCTGTTTTCTGAAAGTGACAACAAAATAATAGACTTATTTGTTCAAGAGAACCAACATTAAATATGCAGCTACTCAGTGTGTGAAATATGGGCGGACACATCATAAGAGTGGAGGGGTTTGGTAACAAACAGCCACATTTCAGACTGGAGATTCCACAAGTGAACTTGTGTTAATTGGTGGATCAAGGGTCTTTTTGTATATTTACTTTTTAATATAGGTAAGGTTTAAAGCTTTTCTTTCTTCTGACAGATAAAGGGCTTTTTGTCTTTTTAATACCAATTAGCACTTTGTCACAGTTCATACTGTTCTTTAATCTTTCGAATCTGTAATCACCTTTGATTTTGACATTGGAAAACGCTTAAAGCTGTTATTTAAAGGTTTCCAGATACCCAAGAATTCCTGTAACTCACAGTTTAATTCTGACTAAATCTAACACTGATCCGGCTCGACATTGCAGATGGTGTAATCTATTGTTTGGCCACCCAACTCTAACTTCTGTCTTATCTTGTCCACTGCACTGAAAACTCCCTGGCTATGCCACTGAATGAACGCAGTCAGAGGGATTTTCTTTCCTTCAAGTTTAACACATCCTATAATGCAGCGTTAGAAGTTGGTCAGTAAACATCTGGTCTTTGGAAACGAGACTATAGAAGGTAGAAAACTACTATTTGGTGTTCATTAGCAAAACTGTGTAAGAGAAAAAAAATGACATGAGTCACAATATTTCTTCTTCAACTGTAAGACATGAGAGTGGATCTATCATGCTTTGGGCTTGGGCTGCAGCCTGTGGCGTATGTAAATGTTTGTGGTAGATGAGGAATACAGTCAGAAAGTAAAAAATAAACTGCTGAGGGAAAAAATGATGCAGAATGTAAAAAAGCTGAGGATAAAAGGATGATTGATGGCTTCAACAAGAGGATATTCATCCTTGAAAACCATCATATTTTAACATTTTGAAGCTCATGGTGAAGGTATGAAATCAGCAGAAATCTGTGGTCATTTTTCTTTATACATAAGAGAAATTAGTTATCTTTCACTTGGAGATCAGGTCTTCTTTTTACTATTTGAAAACCAAAACAAAGTGTGTTGTGGCTGGAGCCTAACTAAAAATCTGGGTAAGCAGACACCTGTTTTTGTGCTGGCAATGTTTTCTTATGGTGCAAGTCCTATTAGGTTCTATGTTAATAGCTCTCTACATTCTACATTCATCCCACTCCCGGCATGTCTAGCTTTTACATCTCACTCATTGTGCTGCTAGTTGAAGAAAATTCTTTTGTTGAAATGCTGTTGTCTTCAGCAGTGTCACTCTTCTCACTCTTCAGTCAGAAGGTGAGGGACATTGCCCACAATATAAACTTGGCAAGCAAAGCCAGAAGAGGAAATTGATCATGGTTTTTACAGAAAATGCTTTTTGTTATCTGCAAACGATAAGTACTTGAAAGAGGCACTCTGAAACAAAGGTTTGGGCTCTTTGAGTGCAAAAAACCGCCGCCTGGGCACACAGACCCAATTATACTCATATCCATCCAGAAGCCTGTGATAACACCTTTTGCATGAAACCTTTTCTTCAGCTCAGGCAGAAAATAATGGCATCATAAATTGAGTGCAAAACATAAATTCAGAACAAGTTCAGAAATGTGGGAAATAATTTCTCCATTTTGATTGAAACCAGTAGTCCAGGCTGATGCTTTTCTGACCGAGGAATTTCCAATTTTCTTCCTAATAGGCAGTTATTTTCAGCCCAATATTTCATTTCTCAAAAGATTATACAGCACAGATGTTTATTTATTTATGTATTTCTTAACCTTGTCCTGTCCAGCATCAAAGCAGAGTGATGGTCTGGCTGCTGTGTTGTGCTGGACAAATTTGCTTTACCAAGTGGGAGCTTAATGCATGGAAAGGGAAGGAGACTTGGTGGATACAAGGTTCCCTTTGACACTTGAGTATTGTTTTTTATTTTTTGATTTAGTTATTGCTGAACTGCATATTAATACTGACCCTTACAGAAAAAACAAAAGGGGGAGAGTGAGGAACTGAGAGAAAGAGAAAATGAAGCATTTAAAAAGAAAACAACAGCAACAACAAATAATGCTAAAACAAAACAAAAAAAAACAGACAAGCAGGTGCTAAATGTGTAAATAAACTCAACAGAAAATATCTTAACAAAGCAGAGGATCATCTGGAGCACCTATAAGAAGACAAACTGAGATAAACATGAACACCAACTACAGCGTGGTTAAAGTCCCAGGACAACATAATAACTGTATACGCACTTTGGTGAAGTGGCTGTTGAATTGACTCCAATCATTCAGAAAATGGTAACAGCAGATTTCATTTACAGTAATACCAAAGCGATACTGGAAACTTTGGAGAGCCCAAAGATTTTTTCCCTCTGATTTAAACTTCCAATGTGCAGAGGGTGAAAATGACATAATTTGTGGAACAACTTCACACTTATGAGGAGAATTGGTTGTCACATAAAATGAAATCCTAAACTTTTCTACCTGGGTTAAATGAACTGAAGTCATGAACACAACAAAAATTATGATTTTTTAAATGTGAATGCATTTTCATTTATCATTTAAGTGACACATTTGATGCTGTTTGGCATATTTTATTTAAAAAAACTAATGTGTGAAATAAGGTTTAAAATCAAGCCAGTTTAACTAACAGTTAGGCTGTGAGTCATTTATTTGTGCAAGCACCAAAGCTAAGCCCTGCGTTTTGTAAATGTTATTAAGAACTGTGCATATTGTTCATTGTGGGATACTCACTCTCCTTCATTTTTTTCTCTTTTCTTCTGTCTTTCACTTTCTCCTCCATTACAAATCTTTCCTCTTCTTTCACATTTTTCACATCACCTTCAGCTGATTTCTTCTAAGGTTCCCAAGGCAGAGTACATTCCCACCATAATCCGGAGGGATGATCCATCCATCATCCCCATCCTCTATGTGAGTCAAACACAGCATTGATATGCTGTGCATACAGTATATACACATAAACTAAACAAGCAGCATAGAATCCCTCTTACACAGAGTTTTTCAGTATTTGTTAATCTGTGTTTGTTAAAATGCTGCATTTAAATATTTCTCCTCTCAGGACCATGAACATGCAACTTTTGATGATATTTTGGGTGAGTATTTCTCCTGGATGGGTGTTTATATCAATTCATTTAATGCAAAGTCAATGCAATGAGTAGTATGAATGTTAATAATGAAAATTTAGTTTTCCAAAAGAAAATGTGCAACAGGTGAAAAGTGATCAAGAAGAAAACACTAAACAAGTGAAACTGAAGATAACAAGTGGCATGAGATCATGTCTGTGATAAGATTACATCAGTTCAGTCATCTTAAAAGAAAAGCTTTCACCTTTTGGTCTTCAGCCTCCACTGTGCCGTTTGGCTGAAGGGTAGAGTCTGAACTCTGACTCATGTTGAGCTGCTGGAATTAAAGGTCAGGAACATAAATCTGGGGAAAAGCTCACATGCAACGAAATCTTCAAGTCGTACCTGAGTTTTTGCTCATAAATGTTTATTCAATCCTGCAAAGACACTTATCTGCTGGTTAATATGTTGCCAGAAGCATTTTACATTCAGCAATCTCCCGAGGTTTCCAGCCTCAAGCTCATACAAACAGGCTGTCTTCATCTTGTTTGTTTGTTTGTTATTTATTTAAAACATAATATTAGATATAAAAAGAAAAATCAAGAAAGTAAAACGCAAGAGAAAAGAAAATGTATATTCTGGTTAGAAAATGAGCAGGAAGAAGTATAAACTTATTACCTACTGTATAACATCCATATGATAAATATATGATAAATTGCTTTGGCAATATCTTAAATATGCATTTACACAAAATGCTTTAAGAGTTCTATCTAAATATCTTTAAGCCTGGACATGCGATGGACCTATGCTTGAATGACATTTTCAGCTGTCTATCATTATTATTACACCTGTACTTGAACCCGCCCTGCAGAGATACTTTCTTAGTTCACATCTCTCTCTGCCTTCATTTTCCTTTCATCTTCACTCTTGCAGCCCCTGTCTTTTTTGTCAATCTTACCCTTTTCTTGTGTCGCAGAGGAAATAGACAAGAAGCTCACAGCTTACAGGAGAGGAAGCAAATTCTGGAGGATGCTCATCTTCTGTCAGGTGAGAACCAAGGAGGTGCCAAATAAAAAAGAGAATACTTTTTTCTACAGAAATGTGTGCTTTACTTGCTGATTGTTATATGAATTCTAAATTGTGTTTTTGATAGGGAGGACCGGGTCATCTGTATTTACTGAAGAATAAAGTGGCGACTTTTGCTAAAGTGGAAAAGGAGGAGGATATGAGCCAGTAAGCTACTGCTCCATAAGTGTCACAAATTATAACTTATGTTCATTTCAAAATTCCATTTAATGTTCTTTAAAAAAAAGAAATATGATTATAGTCAATATGGAGAGCAAGTGTCCCTACCTCTAAACACAGCCATTACACATCTAACCCTGACCTTGACTTAGGAGAGCAGCTGTACAAGTAACAGAAGTCATTTGAACCTTTTAGTTCTCAATAATTAAGATAGAGGTGGTGAGTTAAATGTTGTCATTCTGAGTTAAAAGGATCACATGACTTGAAAACAAATTTGCCATTTAAATGCTCTTTGCTCAGCTGCTAATTACAGACTATACTGTAAATGTTCTTTCTGTAATTCAAAGATGCTCCCTGGGAACTTACAACACTCAGTTATCTGATTTCCACTTGACTTCTATGTTTTTTCAGATTCTGGAGGAGGCTCAGTCGATTCATGAGTAAAGTAAACCCAGAACCAAACCTTATCCACATAATGGGATGCTACGTTCTGGGGAACCCCAATGGAGAGAAGGTATTCAGACCCTCCTTTCTCAACAAAAACACTCCCAAACACTGTTTCTCTTTACAGAATAATGTGCAGTACAATAGTTAATTTAGTACGAAAAAAAGATGCATGTGTCTTGGGATTGTAGTTTTATCATTTATGTTACTTCATTTAATCTGACAAGTTCTCAATAATAAATTCATACCTGAATTTGTGATGGCCTGGCAATGATGACAAAGCAAAACATTTTGATGAAATTAGGTAAGAAACAAAGGTCAGTTTAAAAAATGAAAAAAAAAAAACAACAAAACAGCAGCACATATTAAGGTAAAAAATTCTACACTGAAACATAAAGTTTTCAGCAAGACAACAGGCATAATAGCAAAAAGACACCATTGAGCCAGAAACTGCCTTTATGCATCTGTTATAATGTCTATAACAGCATAATTTAAAGCAGATTATAAATGTGAAATTTAATTGCTCAGGTCCTTTGCTACAGAAGATTGAAATGATGACATATTAATTGCAGTATTTGTTGGCTGAACCTTCTCAAAAAAATTTAAATAATACGTAAATAAAATTTATTAGTATGTCAGATTTGTCTTGATGTATGCCTCAGTAAACATGTTCCAAATCAGTTTATTGTCTCCAGCGATACTATTAATGCTCATTTTAGGCATGCTTCCATTTAAAGTAAAATATACTTCTAGGAAGGTACAATTTAGAGCAGGACTATCTTTTGACTTATACTGTGTTTTCCTATTATATAAGTAGGCTTAAGCCCCATTTCACCCTACAAGTCTGACTCAGGATGGGACGGTTTGGTGTGGGGCCGGATAGCAATAAATGTATTATACAATATTCTGGCTTGTTCCTAGTTTTTTCCTGTGAAAAGAAACATGCATATTGACCCGTCCTGTGCCCAGCCAGACCAGCTGCTGGAGACTGGTGTCTTCAAGTTCTCAGTCCGGTTTTTCCCCTTTTTGTAGCATCTCATTGAAAATGATCAAAAAATAGAAACATAGTGATTAATAAAATTCGGTAATCTGAACTGGGAGCTTCCTTCTTTAAGACACTGGTGATTTGTTGGCTTCTGTACATCAGCATGAGGTCTGCAAAATGGGTTATATCTGCATCGCTAAACAGTGCAGTATATAATTACACACAGCTTTATGTTTATTCATAACATGTTTATACTGGGCAGTAGTTTTGTTCCCTGTTTGCTGCCCCCTACTTTCATAAAATGCTCCCAGTGTCTGGGTGCTATCTGTGTCTGACAGATAATCAGCATGCTATCCACCTAGCTGACCTGGTATCTTCTTACAGCTGTGCAGCTATTATCTCACATCTCTTAGTAACATTACTGAGAATAACCAACAAGCACACATGCTGAGTGATGATGTGCCTTTTTGTACCCGTTGTGAACAAATTGCACAGCAAACACACACGCGTACACACAACATCAAAAGGAAATTGAAAAAAAATCGAAGTATGTGCACACAGAAGCTGGCACTCACACACGCAGACACAAACCACTGCCAGCGGTGTTTGTCTGACCCAACTGTCTGTTCCAGTCATGTCTGCCAAACAATGCTTTGTTATATAAAGCGGTTCTCTCCAGGGTTGATGGACCGTCTGCAGAACAGACTGCACATCAGTGATACAGTATGTCCACCCCAACAGACTCACAAACACTGTTTTATGAGTATGTGGAGCCAGGATGACAAAAAAAGCTGATTTCTTTGTTCTTTAAGGGATTGGATTGATTCCATCCATCCATTTTCTGAACCGCTTAATCCAATTGGGTCGCGGGTGTGCTGGAGCCTATCCCAACGGGCGAGAGGCGGGGTACACCCTGGACAGGTCGCCAGTCTGTCGCAGGGCCAACATGGAGAGACAGACAACCACTCACACACACTCCTAGGGAGAATTTCAAAGTGCCCAATTAACCTCACATGCATGTCTTTGGACAGTGGGAGGAAGCCGGAGTACCCGGTGAGAACCCACGCATACACGAGGAGAACATGCAAACTCCACACAGGAAGGCCGGAATCCTGACTCGAACCTGCGGCCTTCTCACTGTGAGGCCGCAGTGCTAACCACTACACCACCGTGCAGCCTGGATTGATTCCAAGATCCTAAATTGATATTTTTGGCTTAGGGATTTGTCTTCTTTAGTCTCCATAACTGTGCAGGTAGAAAATAGATTTGTTTAATTTTTACTTGAAACCACAGAAGAGACACTTTTAAATGGATATTTTCATGCTGAGAAACAGTGAATCTATTATTCATTGCAATTGCACATGACATGAATACTTACTTTTGGCATTGCATCTCGCCCAGTGAGGATATGCAAAAACAAATTAATGAGCTTAAGACATGATGATTTTTACCTGGAAGACTTGTGTAATGTGTCACCATTATTTAAAAATATGTTGTTATTATCGTTATTATTATTATTATTATTATTATTATTATTTCACTTACATGTTTAATTTCATTTGCCTTTATTGCTTTAATTTACAGTACAACTTGTGGGTTATATTTTCTTCATGAAATAGGATGATATGAAGTCAGAAAGCTCTCAGTTTGTAGAATTAGGACCAGTTTTCTGATGGGTGAGCCATGCTATCTGCTGCTCAGAACAAGGACAGTAGCTGATTAAATTTTCAACATCTAAAACAAGTCAAAGCTAAAAAAATTCAGAAGTGGCTTGAGCAAACACTGTAATGTGTCTTAAGGTTGGCACAGTGTTGCCAACTGGGCCGAGGTCTGTTTTTTCTAAAGATTTTTAAATATAAATCAGGATATTTAATCGTCTAGGTGTTAGTCCAAGGCTAATGCAATTTAAAATAAGTTTGTTTATTGGCTTGATTCTGTCAACACCTCAAAAAGAGAACCTCATGCATTTAAAAAATCCTATAAAAGAAATTGGATCATTAAAACTCCACTTCTAAAACTCAGTAAAACACGACTCTTGGCTTTTCAACATTTTTTACTGTCTAATATACATGTTTTCATGAAACTCCCAGAGTTGCTTTACTTATACTTTACCCTGTCACAGACACAGGGCGAGTTTTGAGCTAATATGCACGATGACATCTTATTTCTGAAAATGTCCTCATATGTGATGTCAGCTTTCTATTGATTGTGCTAGAATGACATAGTTACCTTGATTGTACGGTCAAAACTTTTTTTGTCCGTGCCATATTGATGCCCAACAGTAAACAAAAATCCACTAATGCAATGCCACCCCAGAATTGACATCAGTAGATTGTAAACTACTGCATTTTGGACAAATGGCCAAATTCACTAATTACACATTACACACTGAGACTAAGCTGTGTTACAAATAGACACCATATGATGTACGTATAACTTAAACCCTAACCATGTTATCCAAAATCCAAGCAGAAGTATTCACTGTCTCAACAAGTTGATGCTTCCAGATGCTACATTCCAGAGAGCAACTTCATAATCCTAGAAACAACACAAGCTTTAGTACCATGTGCTGCAATGATTTTATACAGACACTAGAATTACAAAAGCAAGTGAGTTAAGTCACTGTTGGAGCCATAATCAACTTTTTGGTTTCTTGTTTTATTTTTTGTTTATTTATTTTGTTTCATGTTTCATGATGTTTATGACCATATTTAATATGTGGTGCATAACACCGAAAAGGCATACAGGTGGGCCCATGTGCAGGGGCTGGTTGAATGTTAGGAGAAACAGTTTTTGACCGTGTCAGTGACAGCTCAGTATTACCTAGCATTAACCTTTTTGGCATTTGTTTGATGGAACCTGGGATGCTGTATGTCCAAACTATTAACTGAAACCTGCTACAAGGACAGAAGGTGAAATAAATGAAGGAGTTCTCCCGCTCAAAGGTATACAAAGACCAAATGTATAGTCCTTATTGGAAGACTCTACAATAACTATACACACCGATACACACAAATGTATCTCATATTCATATTATTTGAGTTGGTACTGTATGTTATGTATCTATGCTGTTTCATGATTATTGTTTAATAGTACATTAGATTCATTTAGCTGACGCTTTTATCCAAAGCGACTTACAGTTACAGTTTTACCAGTAGTGCCAGTACCAGTGGAGGCAATGAGGATAAGGTGTCTAGCCCACCAGGTGACTGAGGTGGGAGTGGCTGGATCCGAACCACCCTTTGAATCACCCTTCAAATCACTGAATGACCCACCTGAGCCACCTGTTCCCCACGTTTATTATATATATGTCATAAATCATGTGTTATATTGTATTTTTGATATGTTGTTTCTGCCATCTTGGCCAGGGCTCCCTTGCTAAGGAAATATTAATCTAAATGGAACTCACCTGGTTAAATAAATACATAATATACTGCATATCTACATGTGCCAGGCATACATTTTATTTATGTATACATACGTATATACATACAGGATCCTGTAAACATTCTAAAGTAGGCTTACTCCATCAGATGGATATAGTAACCCAGCTCCACCTTGTCAAAAAATGAGACTATATTTGCCGTTGTATGATTAAGTGAATCCCCAGCAAATATCAAAGGGATGTGTTTTGTTTGCACAACAAAGGCTGAATTTAAGACGTTAATTTTACCTCTGATATGATCTTGATACAATTGATAGACCATACTGGTTAGACAGAAGTTTGGTGTTTTAGAGAAGCTTCCATTCGAAATGAAAACAAAAGCTGCAAATGGTGCCAAGGTCAGAACGAAAGTGTAACCCAGTTTGTGAATGATGCCAGCCCCTCTAGAGTTTCTTTAATGTGTTTTGCTTTCATGAGCACAAAGTCTGCATCGTCTAATGTCTCAGCATCAACAGCCATTAACAGCTTGAGAGAAGCCACCGAGGAGAGACAGGAAATTACCTAGCATGCACCACACTTCTCTTGGATAAGCGTTTTTGCCTCCAGCTCACTCTGCAGTACAGACAAGCCGCCCCGCTTGCATACCCTTCAATGTTCTCTTCTCTGCACTGACATCAAGCCATCTTCATCCCTCTTTTTTCAAAAGATTGCAAACAAAGCACAACAAGCACAAAGGACTGCATAATTCCTCACCTCGTCCAATTCCACATCAAAAGCAGGAATGTGTTTGCCCTTTTGGATGTTTCAGATTCTTAATAACAAGAAGTACTTTGATACCTTCAAATGGATATATTTTATCCAATCTTCACAACCTGAAGATCGCTACCCTGATCCTCACAAAGTCCAAGTTGATCCGCTGGCTGAATAAGGAGGTTTCAGGCTCTTCCATCACTGGATATCAGTTGCCAGCAGAGATGACGTTATAACCTGTACACAAGGAAACAGGTCCAGGATGGGAGCATTGGTCTCATGGCCAGAGTGCTCTGTGGTTGCTTGTCAAGAACTGGGCCATTGTTTTGTTTTCTGATTCATTTGCTGACTAGCGGTTTGAGTCATTGATTGGATGAAAATAGAACAACTTGGATAAATTACATGCTATAAGGGAAGGACATGCTGTTAAGATAAAAACCTTTTATAATACGTTGATGCATATGAAAGCTGATTTTATATCCCCAAGCTGAATCTATTGTGTGTGTGTGTGTGTGTGCTTGTGTTTTTGTGGGTCATTTCTGAAAGTGAAACAAGATTAATTGGTGTTTGCTTTATCTCGGCCAAACAGCTGTTCCAGAAACTGAAGAATCTGATGAGGCCTTATTCCGTTGAGTTCGAGTCACCGCTGGAGCTGTCTGCACAGGGTGGGTCGCAACAAACGTCCAAACACCCTTTTACAGTCGGACCACGGAGCCAACACACACAAAATGATTCATACGCACATTTGCACAAGTTACATCCAGCATGTATACTGTATGCACACCATCTGTCCAATGCTGACATGCGGAGGAGGAATTCACAGAAACAGCTGTTCACTTATTTAACAATCAGATTTATTCATAGTGTCACTGTTTCATTTGGATTTCAAATCTCGACAAATTTAGACAAATTTAGACTTTTACTTCTTTCCTCTTCCTTTTTGTATTTTGGCAGTAGGCTTTTATCTTTAGATGCAAATTAGTTACAGATGATGATACACATAATTTGGTCTTGTTTTACTGAACACTCCACACTACTGTAAGTAAGTAGGCTAATGGTTATTTTTACTTTAGGTAATCTCCTTTATCTTCCACTGAACTATTGCAGTAGCATCCCTTCTCTTTGCCTGTCCACTAACAAAAAAAAACTCACCTGGTTTACACATGGGATAGGCACACATCCCCCAGAGGCACAATAGTTTTTTGTTATAAACCCTTGCTTTTTGCAATAATACAATAATTTACTTCCAGAGACACATATAGTGATACTTTTTTATTTCTTACACATATTTTACTTTCTATTTTTTAATTTATTTTGATACTTTATTCAAAATGATTGATTAAATATGCTTTCTGCATTTATATTTTATGGATATTCAAATAAATATAAATATGGCTGTATCGTTTTTCATTTCCTGTTTATCATAAAAAAGTTTTGCTATTACAATGTATGAATGCACATATATAATTATTCATTCTACACTAAGTGGCAGTGTATTTCATGACTCCCTGATGTCCTCTGAAGTGGCAAAATTACAGCTGTCAAATAGGTCTCCACTGTAGTGGACGCTATGCATGAAAGGGTTTAAAAAAACCATTAGGCAAAGCACATGCTGTTATAATGCTGTTATATTTCTCCACTTAGTG
>JAVQJG010275909.1:0-34803 GCA_036024015.1 Craterocephalus amniculus
AAGTCTGGAAACCTTGAAAATATACAAAATATACAAAAAAAACTTATATTTTCTTAGACTAATGTAAGGCATCATCATTCATTACTATTGCTGATGCATCAACATGAATGTAAATTTAACAGTTTTAGCTGGTTGAGTTTGGGCTGATCTGAATATTTAATTTACTTTGGAGCAGTTAATTCTGTTGGATCACACCTTCTGCTCTTTACATTTATTCTACAGAAAACATTCAATAAATGTATCACTATACCTCTGAGAAAAATTGATACAATATACCTCGTGGAAATTGATGGTACTAAATTCTAATGTTGGATTTGAATAAAAGTACTTACTCTCTTTATTATCCCATTACAGACTTAAGCACTTGATTTCAGCTGTTACCGCTCAGGGAATATATACAGGTCCACCAAGGCCAGAACCAGAACCCCCCCTCCCCATCTTCCATACAACTACAACAGTTGTAGTTGTATTGTTACAACACTCATATCACATTTTCCTCCATAAGCCCAGTCTCTCTCTCTCTCTTTCTCTCTCTCGCTCGCTCCTTCTGCTCTGTTAGAGCTGCCAGTTGTGGTCATTAGGCTGCTTTGTAAATACTTTTCGTTTTATCTAATGCAGACTTTCTCAGGCCTGGTCCTCAGGGCCCTGCTGCCCTGCATGTTGTAGATGTTTCAGTACTGTGTGCTGTAGAGGGAAACATGTAAAACATGCATGGTGGGTACTGAGCAGCAGGATAGAGAAACTCTTTGGTTTTTTGCACTTTTTATTAAGTCAGTTCGACGATGCCTGAATATTAACAGCAGATTTTTCTACAGTGATAATTAACAAGTAGAGTTATTTGTAAGGCTAATGGGCAATTAATGAAAAATCTGATATTCAGAACCACTAATCGACATAATCGTGTCCATCTCAATGATTTCAGTTATTTCTCTTAAATATGTTAAAAAATGTTCCTCAGATGAGCACATTTAGTTAAACTGTGCGAGCTTCCCATCAGTTTTTTAAAATCAGTCTCTGCTCTTCTGTTATGAAAATATATGCGATGAGAAGTTTTGGATGGCTATGAGGTCCAAAAATAAAACAATACTAAGATAATAGCTTATTAATAGTTATCGAGGTAACGTGTTGAATGAATCATAGTATACATTTAAGGTCATATTGCCCAGCTCTGCCTACTGCTGGGATGACTGTAAAGCAGGGATGTCCACTTCCAGTCCGACAGGTCTCCACACACCGGACTCAGACTGCTGGGTCGTTAACATCTAATTACAGTCAGGTGTGTTGGAGCAGGGAAACCCATAAAACCTACAGGACATTGTCCTCAAGGACATTTGGACCTCCATGTTGTAAATTGAAAGCCCATTTTATATTGTAATGAAAAAACAATACAACAAAAAAACAAAAATAACAATGAAATACTAAGTCTTGTGCAGTCCTGCCTAAATTTCCCCAGATTTGCGTGGGACACTTAAAACTTGCAGTCAATTAAAAAAATTAACCACTATCTCATTTTCTAAAATAAGGGCCTTTTTATAGCAAACTTTTACATACATTATTTTATTGGATATTTCTCTATTCCAACGGGTCTTCAACGTGTGATGAAAGGTTTTCCTCTGTCTTAGCCCTCACCAGGTGGTGTTTGCTTGTCTGTCAGCAAAATCCCAGAGGCGCTACAGAGCAGATTTTTATAAAACGAGAGATGGAGCATGAGGGGAAATAAACAGTTATATTTGCTACCGGACTGAAGACATGAGAAGGCAGACCATATTTCCCTTTAATGATATGAATAAACTACCTTTTCCACAACAGTATTTATGTTTTTAATTAATTAAATAAATGCTTTTTTTTGGCTTCAATTTCAGAAGCAAATCAATTAACTGGCAGCTATTTTTGTCATTGATTTTTTAGATCTAGTTCCCATCTCAAAGGTGTTTACTTATCAACCATACTTTCAATGTACAGTGTGTGTGTTAACTTTATTTTCCTCACACCCTTATATTTCATGGTACTTATACCTCTGCTTTAGCCTCCTTCTGTGATAAATATTGTACTGCTTCCCTTAATATTACTTTAATATCCTCTATGATTTAATCACCCCAAACTGAAGAAATGTAGCACAACAGTGCAAACAATTAATTTTCCTATGAAGATTTAAATCAGGCTTGACAGGTGAGGTATTTTATGTGCCTTTCATGTCCTCAATTTACACTAAGCTGCAAGATTTAGAAGTTCCAATTAAAAAAATAAAGATGCTACCTGTAAGCTTTTGTTTCTCTTTTCCAACCACTAAATGTCCAAATCAATAAGTCAGTAATATATAAAGTCTTTAATTATTGCCTTAAAATAAAAAAGTGAAAAACAGCTTAAAGCCAGAACAATAACTCATGACAGTACCAACTGCAGACCATGGTTATAAATGGCTCAGACCTGAGTTTTTTCCTTATAATGCTTTGAAATATTTAGGTAATATTTTTATGGAGGAATTTTACATAAAATTGAAAATTCTTTCATATCATCTTCAATTATCTCCATATCTCAGACCTCAAGACTGATCAACTACATTTGTGCAATATTCCTGGAGTAAAAGGTGTGGGTTTCTCTCACTGGGAGCTCTAGCAGATTAAATCATATAGAGCACAGTTAATCCTCCCAGTGCAAGAGAGACTTCAATGTATGAATAATGATAATAAATAAATAAAAGATCACAGTTCACAAAATGCAGAAGAAGAGCGGGAAAAGAAAAAGCGACATCTGAAAAAGTCCGACTTGATTCTCCTGATTGACAAAGAGGGCTGAAAGTAATCCGGAGGAGCAGGAGGCAGCTCCCGGTGCGGTGGCGCGTCCGAGCCGCTGCAGCAGCTGCGCGTGCGTCTCATTACATTCAGCCAACAAAGAGAAAGAAACTACAGACAAGGAGGGTGACAGAGTGAGACAGAGGAGCAAGGTGACTTACCGGAGGAGAAGGAGGAGGAGGAGGAGTAAGAGGTGATGGATGAATGGAGAAAGTAGAGTCCTGTTGGTCTAAAGCGCTCAACTCCGCTCGCGCACGCTGTCAGCTGTTTATCAATCACCAATAATCGATACTGCGCGAACTAAAGCCTTCAGTCCGTGGTTCGGCGCGTGGTTTGATTGATTAGTCATCAGTCGTCCAGCCCGTCGTGCGTCAGGTATCCGGACACAGTCGAACTCTGTCAGAAAACTGGTGAAAGCCGCGCGCGCCGCGCTGCACTGAGCAGAGCGGTGGGTCTGCGCATGCGTACCCTCCTCCTTCCCAAAACACACACACACACACACAGAAAGCTGCATTATATCTAACTAATCCCACCTGGGTGACTTTCTGAGGGGGAAAGGTATCTCTACACCTGTGTTGTTGAAGGTTAAAAAAACATTTTTTTATTTTTTTTACATGTTTTGTGTTTTTGTACCTTCAGAAAAAGAGGACATAGATAAAAATCATTTTGCTAACAATAAATGCAACCTGGAGCATTTTTTATCCCCTCGCAGTATTTACTGTCAACTCACCAGTCTTGACGTCAGCAGGTGTCATGTTTAAGGATCATGTCACTTTCTTCCAGTCGTAGAAGAAACTAGCAACTCCTGCCCCAAGAAGCTTGATGTGACAGTAGTCTGCAGGTTTCTTTAAGCTTTGACATGTGTAAAGCAAATACATTAATCAGCATGTGTTGTTTGAGAGACTCAGAGGCTGAAAACTGCCCAGACAATGCCCCTGTAAACCCAGAATTACTGGTTATACCTTTTACAGCTACAATATCTGGCCATATCGGGCAGGACAGACTTGTGTTAGCTGACACTGTAAGGTTACTTTTGACCTTTGGAGTTGGGCTGACATTTAAGAAGATCCACAGAATTTTAACCCCTTAGACCATTCAGTGACCCACTCATGTTTCTTGGTTAAAATCAACCAAAAGGAGAGCTCTCCCATCATGTTTAATGAAGATAAAGGTGATTACTCAGAACAATTTGATTAGCCTCACTGTCCTTGTGAGGAGATGAGTGGAGTCAGCAGAATACAGGCCTTCACTGTGGAGGTCAAGGTTTCACCCATCTGGATTTCCAAAGCAGAAAACCCAGCTTTTAGCTAGTAATAAAAAAAAGTTGGGATGCAGATTAAAAGAGAATGAAATCAATGGTGTGCACATTCCATAAAACACTATTTCATTCACAATAAAATGCATGAATAGCAGATATTATTATATATTGATTAGGTGATTGATGAATGATTAATTGGTAGGTCACATGACTGAGTATACAAAAGAGCACCTTAGAGAGTGAGAAGGTAGTAAAGCAGAGGTTGAACAATGTGAACAAAACCTGATGCCAGAAGAAGCCACATGTGAACATGTGAATGTCCAACCAAAGAAAAACTGGAGGAGAAAAGTTTTTATTGGGCCCTTTAACAAAATATAAAAATTATGTAACGCTTTTTTTGTACATCGTTTATTACCATGTGACACGTCAAAAGTATTCTCGTGTATGTTTTCTGATTCGTGGTATCCATCAGGGTGCAGAGTACAAGTATCATAATGTAAACTGCAGGATTTTTACCATTAAGTGATGCAAAATGTCTCACAAACTGTATGTGTCAAATGATAAATCTGGCTTTTTATTGTTCAAATGAATTGTAGGCAAACTATTGCCTGGTTTATGAAGCAAATTCAATTTTCAAAATGTTTTTATTTTTGTCAAATTTGTGTATTTTCTGCTCTAAAAAGGAGAAAGGGCACCCAGCTTGTTATTCAATCAGAGTTCAAAACCCTGGTTATTTCAATTTATTATGCAAAAACCTTGAGATGTTACATCTCATTGATGTTTTCAAGGTGGGCAAAGAACAGAAAACAAAACATCACATATTTCTCACACAATACAAGAAAGAAAGAAAAAACGTCACACTATACATATATAACAGAAAGATATTACAATAAAGACACTTAATACTAGACAAGTCTTGTTCACACAACCCTCTCCTTTCTCCCTCAGATATCTGATGGTATGAGGTAACTTCAAATGTCCATGATACTGGGACTTTGCACATCTGGAATTTTATCATCAGTGCTGAGTGGTATTGAGATTTTGGAGCAACATCCAGATGTTTTTTCAGCAAGACAACAGTGAGTTGCATATCCATCCATTTATAAGAGCAGCATGACTTTCTGGTAGAAGAGTTCTGGTGCCATACTGGCCTGAATCTAATCGAGACCTTTCACCAGTTAAAAACATTCAGCACATCATGAAATCCTGAAGACAGACCCAGAACAGGAATAGGACAACAACCCTCTCCCAAATCCTCAGGATCTCACCGTCTCAGCCCCAGATGTACACAAACTGTCATTAAAAGAAAAAGGAATTTAATTAAATATTTTCTGGAACATCATAAAATGGCATTAAAGGTTACCCTTCCCCTTCAAAACGAATGGAAGGGCTAAAAACCTGTTGGTCAAGCACCAGTGTGTGCTAAACTGGGAATCATTGTGTGTTTCATTTAAAATTGTCAGTAACCGACGAGACTGTGGAGTAAAACAGGTAATTTGGTCATAACAGAGCTAGGGTGTGAACACTGGCCAGCTTTTGTTTGTTTGTGCCTCACTTTTCAGGGTTAAATGACCACTGTAACACTAAAACTGAAAGAAAACCTGCTAGTGTGAGAGATACTATTTCTCTGTTTGATCCCATCGTAGAAATAGGAAAGTAAACTTCATCAGTGGTTCAGGTGGTTTAATTTGGCTAGACATGTTCTCCCTAACCCCAAACACTTTTATGATTTAGCATCTAAATACAACATCTGAATGGCTGACAAGGCAATTCCCTACAGTCCTCGACACTTTGGATGAAAAATCGATCACAACTCAGTCTTTTCCATTGTAAAGGATACCTGATATGTGGTTTTTCTTTTGTGCCATCTTAAGGTTCCAAGTGAGCTGAACTACAGCAAATACCATAAACAAAATGAAAACAGAGTACGGCTGACTGATCAGAGAGCATCCTCACATGCATTCATACCAAATAAATCTATGCAGCAGTGCTAAACTTGCACCGGTCCTTGTTCTCAAAGCAAAGAAGTCATTTGCAAATCTGTGTGCACGGATTGCTAATCAGAGAGCTTGGGTTTACACGCGCCTCTTTTTTTCTCTTCAGCTGATCCTAGATGAGCTCCATGGCTCACAGTTGTTCTGCTTATTTTGAAGCTACACACATACATTTCATGTCCTGCGCCTCTGTCACAGCAGTTTCACAAGGCGCTGATATGTTGACTTTGGGTGCCTCTAGAACCTGCCGTGGTATGACAGGGATGAATCTGTCCCACAGCTTTGCTCGCAGATAATAATGGTACTGATGTCTTGTTGTCTCCATCTTTTTTTTCATTCTCTGTTTAAAAAGGAAAAATAAACAATAGATTTGGTGATGAGGAGTGATGAGTGAATATATAATTTTAGGATAAAATAAATTACAGAGAATAATCTATGTATTTTATAGTTTATTCCCGCCGTAATCCATTGATATAGTTTAAGCTCAATTGAGTAAAGTCATATTTTGCCAATTCACAATAAAGTAATCTCAGGGCATTTTTCATTGGATATAAACAAATTTCAGTCCAATTAAATACATTATAGTAATGTGCATTATCCTATAGGTTCAAATCAGTATAGTAATGCTTATGAAATGCCAGTTCCTATAATATTGGTCTCAAATGTTTGTTTCCTTACATTCACTCCTGCAAAGATCTAATCAAATATTTGCTGTAAACAGTGTCATCTTTTAATTAATTTCCATTTCATTCACATAGTGCCATTCACAACAAAAAGACATCTTATGATTGACATAAACAATAATTAAACTTTTCCCATTCAGTGAGTCATTTGTAACAGAGTAGGCAGGCGGGGGAATCCTTTTTAAAGGAAGAAAGCTCTGGAAGAACCATATCAGGGAGGCTGGTCAACAATCCCGTCGACATGTCACAGCTTTCCCTTCTCCTCCTGAACTTTTTCCCAAAAGGATCTTATTTACAAATGTTAAACTGAACAGGTTTTACTTGTGATTCCTAATATCTAACCTGAGATTTCCTTACTGTGAGCTATACTGAGCAGGAAAGCTAGCCTGCAGACGACGACTCACTAGAGGTCTGAATTTTGCTATAACAGATTAAAAATTAATGTTTTCATACATCTTAGAGTTGGATTTATTTCTCCCTATTTAGAAGTTTTTCATGTTATGGTTTTATTCCATTTCGTTTGGTTGTGTCCTTTTAACAAGTTGTTGTTGTTTTTGGTTCCTGTATGTTAGAGTTGCTTTGATTTGGTTAAGCTTAGTTTTAATTTACTTCCATTGGTTTAAGCTAGCATGTGTGGCTGGAGGAGGGCCCGGCAGGGATGGATCACACAACTTCCCAGGTGAAAGCCATGCGCGTTGAGTCAACCAACAACCCTGTGGCCGAGCAGCTAAGGAACATGATCAATTAGAGGTATAGTGGCATACTGTAGGCATAGGACCCTCATTGTCACACACGGTTTGACTCATTAAGCTTATTTCGGCTGGTCTTGATTGGTCCAAAGTGTTTCAAATAGTTTTTTAGTTAACTTTTATTGGTTTGGGTCAGTATTATTTGAGTAGGTTATAACTAAGACTGGTTTCTGGTCACTATTGTTTCGGGTGTGACAACTGGTTCCAGTAGGTTTCAGTTCAGCTGCTTTAATTATTTTCCTATAAACTAATCCAGCTGCAGTGGTGTCATGTTTTTCAATTTACGCAAAAACTCACAGAATCCCTGTGCTCTTTTGAGACCCTCTTCAGTGGTCCTGGACCCCAGGTTGGCAGCCACTGATCTACAGTCTATAAAGTGTTACTATTTATAGACTCACACATAAGATATCTGAGAGAACGTATGTTAAAACACAAAGTCAACAAAAAACCTTTACAGCAACTTTTTTGAATGAATAAGCCTCTATATAACTAATTAAATCTAAACTTACTTAGACCACCGAACATAGTAAATATAGAAACAAGATAAGAAGTAAACTTGACTATTTTCCCTTAACAGATTATGTTTAACTTCCCATTAATTCATTCAGTCTTTTGATTTAGATCAAACACACTGATTAAAAGGTGAAGCTCATACTAATAATTACTTTCTAATCACACCATGTCTGAGTTAACTGAGCATAGATGCTTTGGTTCAAACTGATGAAAAAGTAACACGATGCCAGAGAGATGCAACATTTCACACTTCTGTGGTGAAAGAAACTCTTCTGCCTGTTGGTCTATGAATCAACTTCCCTACAAACCCAAAGCATGATTGGGAATTTCTGAAGATGAACGAAGTCCTTTTTCCACCCTGGAGCCACTTTGAAAAGAACCCATCATCCCTAGGTCAGAATATAAGGACTATACATTTTTGACAAAACAAATTACAAGCTCTTAATAAGTTCTTTTCTAGACCTAATCAGGCTGAGCAAAGGCCAAAGTAACACAAAATTAAACTAAGCCTAACCAAGATAACCAATTCAAAGTAAATGAAAATCCACTAACTTACCTCCCAGGCCAAGATAAACAGGAAGAAAAATAGTAAACAGAAGTGGCAGCCCATCCCTGCACACTCCTTGTTATCAGCTAACCAAGTTACATCAATCACACAGCTTGTAACTGTGTGTGGCTGATAAGAAAGAAGACGAGTGAATCCTCCTCCTACAGCATCAGCACCTTCAATCTTTGTTTTCAGCATGTTCTTCGACAGCCAACCATTATCCAGCTGTTAAATACTCCACCAATCACAGTGTGGCACCGCACACTACAATCAATATATATTAATAACATACAGACGGGTCATTTAATGAGACCAGAGTCTAGAGGGGATTACACATGATGCCGTCTGTGCACATCTGTGTACTGGATCAGGATTTCCAAGCTTTGCACCAACTGACAAACCTGCCTGATGATATGCTGAGAGAAGATGTATTTATAATCCAATGGCTGATTTTGTCAATTAACTCAGTGTTTGAGCAGTTAGTGACTGGTATGGCATACTGGGGATGATGGTTTTTGAAATAGGTAAAGCTGATACTTGCAGCTGAAGTAACTTGAAGTGTCAGAAATTGCATCATCACAGTCATTCAGCTGATGCTTTTATCAAAACCGACTAACATTTGAGTTTTACCAGCGGTACGGCGTCTTGCTCAAGGACATGACATTTGACTGGGGCGAGTTTCAAACCACCAAACTTTGGATTACTGAATGACCCACCCTACTGCCTGAGCCACTTCCCCTCTATAATAAAAGTCTGAGTGCAGATGCTTCGGTTCAAATAAGGGAGAAAGCTGAATTTGATTTATTTTTCTGTTTTTATTTAGTTCCTCACATTTAAGGAGATGCAAATCACTGAATTTGCTGTCAGGTTAAAAAAAAAGCCAAACTTTTTCATTACGAGTGTGAAAACATCACTGTCTCATTCCGCAGCTCTGCACAGCATTTTTGCTCAACCTCAGCAGCTCTCCATGTGGCCTACATACTCAACTTGAACACCAACTGTTTATTAATCCTCCCCTAAAAATAGTTCTCTAGCACAGCTCCTGAAAACTGCAGACCAGCTGTTTAAGAACATCACTATTGTCTCCTTTTTACAAAATAAAGCAGCAAATCTTTGTTCGTCTTTCAAATAACTCCCTTCAAACCCAACAGCGCCAAAGTTAACTTAGTACTGAGGCAGACCTGGTGCTTCAATCTTGAGATTTTTTGTTCATTTTCACCATATTTTTTCATGGAAAGAGTTTTTATCACATACCTCATATGAATGAAGTCTTTATTGAGCAAAAAAGTTAAATGTTTCACTCTGTATTTAGTTGAGGCCAAAAACAACTGAAATAGTTTGTTTCTGAGATTTACAAATTCATTATGAGTGGAAGTGAAACTGCAGGATATGTAAATACGGTAACACCTGCTTATAAATGAGCTCTTCATATTAAAGCGTCAAGTTTAAAGTTTGATTTTGCTGCCCTAATGTGGCCAAAATTTCAGCTTCTAAGGGTTTAAAAGCATTTCAGGGTTCAAAATTTAAAAGCTGGATGTAAGGGAGTCCAGCTCCCCCATATCCCCCTTCTCTCTCCCCCCTCGTATTTGGCAACGCAGGAGCTGGGTTTGCTGTTCGTTTCCCAGAGTTCCTCGCAGCTCGCAGGTCCCCGTGGATCTGTATCTGTATTTGCTGTGGAAGCAAACCAATTACATCCCTCTACTCCTCAGGACATTCACCCAATCACAACAAGGCTTTGAAACGACCCACTTACACACAAAACACACGTTCACATCTCCTCCTTTCACCTTGCACATCAAGGTTGTACAAGGATACAAGAGGAAGGAAGGACAGGCCAGTAAAACCAGTACGAAGACAAAGATGTAAAAAAAACTAATTTATCATGCAGTAAGCAGATAAATGGCGCAGCTAAAATATAACATTGAAAATATTGAAAACCATAATGCATGTTTAGAGTGGAACACTGTGTGACATTCATGTTCTACAGAGTTTTGAGGACTTCCCAGGAGACGCCAACACTCCACATAGAAAATCTATCAGCTCAGATATGAGGGAGTAAATCAGAGGCATAAAATAAAAGGACCATCATGCTACACATGCATAATACTAACCCATCTAGATACATACAGATGTTCATGTCTGTAATGAGCAAAGAGGCATCAAAGAATTCTGATTTTATTGTCCACATGTTTGCAGGATTATGCAAAAACAATCTATTTTCATAAAAAGTTGGAGGTGAGGTGGAGCAGAAACGATGGACCCGCGGTCTGAGGTACAATCAGCACAGTAAAGATGGCGGTGCATTCATGCACATACATTAGAAGCATGTCTGAGTTACTGAAATGTTTCCTGGAGCGAGCTGAACTTAGGTCTTCTGATGAAGTTAGATCCTCAAAGTTTACGGGGCTTGGCGTCTATTACATGATATCTTTCCACATCTTTCTCGTTTTTTTTCATTTATCACCAAAAAAGCAAGATTTTGAGACCAAATGTTTTCAAAAGTTATCCTAAGTTAGCAGCTGTGTCCTAGACTGTGTGATTACCCCTCTGTCAAACACAGCTTAAGTCTATTTAATTATGTCTGCGATGTTACTTCTTAAAAATATTTCTATTTCCCAAAAATGTAAGAACAGTCTGAACAGTTTGAGACTTTAAGAGGGTGCAATGTGGCTGAAGAGCTCAGATTTATGAGCTTTAGAGCAATTGTACTGGATATTAAAAACCTTATACAGCCTCCGGATGTGTGAAGCAGCAATATGCCGTTATCTCAGCTCCCTTGCCAAGTGTGTAGGAAACTAGGCAACATGCTGATGATCCTGTTGGTATCCAGGAATGAAGCAAAGCTAAGCAAAAATATGCAGCAGGTGTGGCATCTTTCACCAAACTTTATCTGAAGGGAGACTTCCTGAGACCCCAGCTTTAATTTTGACTTATTTTAGAGATTTCTTCTAGCATTTGAGGTTCGGAGGGACCAATGCATAGAATCTCATGAGAATTTGGAAGTTTAATGGTCAAAATAATGCTTTTGCTGTTTGGATGAGTTCATCTTCAAGCTGCTTACAGAATTCACTCCAACTGGACTACTGACCTCCAACAATCATCTTTACAAACCGATACTTGGTGGTCCTTTTCATGCTGCCTACAGGGCTCTAACCAGAGGCCGGGTAATACCTCAGGCTCGTTGTCATGCTCCTTCCTAATCTGCTGGTGGGACCTGGTAGGTGCCGATTGGATTTAAAATACCATTCTCGTGATTCTTAAATATTGCAGATTTTAAAAAAACTCGTAAAAAATCTTTTTGCTGTTTTTTTTCCCTTTCTTAATTTTAATTAGGATAAAACAACACAATAGCCAGACTAATATTCTGCTACTATAATCCCCGACAAGTGAAAAAATAAATGATGAAAGTGATAAAAATTAAATTAAAAAAATATTTTTAAAATTTCTTGCATTTATTTGAAAAAAGGATTTTAAAATTGTTAAATAAAAAATACCAATATTCGATTTTTTTAAATAAAAAAATCTATTTTAAAATTGTGAAATAAAAAAATCCCGATATTAGATCTGTCCATTCGATTTTGCCACCCCTAGTTAATATTCGATTGACTGACACAAGCCAAAGTAACTTAGTTTAAAGGCAGACACGGAGTAAAAAACATCAAAAGCAGCTTTATTTTTTTTAACTCATTGATCATCAACAACAAATATCAACAATAGAAAAAAGACAGAAGGACGAAGATGCGTCCAAAGTTCAGACAGCAGAGAAACAGGTGAAGAGGGATGACGGGAGGGAAAGATGGCGGCTTCATCATCTGTCAGTCACCAGTCCATCGCTTCAGCTGCCACAGGGATGAAGAGTTTCATCTCCTCCTCCTCTCCTCTCTGTTTCTGTCTCTGTTCTCTTTATTCCTTTCTCTGTCTCTCTCTCGCTCCCTGTCTCTCTTCTCCTCATTCTCTCTCTCCCTTCCTCGCTCCCTCTCTCTCTCCCTCTTCTCCTCATTGTCTCTCTCCCTTCCTCGCTCCCTCTCTCTCTCCCTGTTCTCCTCATTCTCTCTCTCCCTTCCTCGTTCCCTCTCCCTCTTGCTCTCATTCTCCCTCCCTCTCTCCCTCTCTCCGTCTCTTTGCCTGTCCGTTTTTCGTCTCCTCTCCTCTTCCTCCCGGCGCTCCTCTTCCTCTGACCTTTCGTCCCGTCTGCCCCGCCGGGCGTCCACGTGCACGCGCTCCTCTGAATCACGCGCACGGCCTCCCTTGTCCTTCCTCGTCTGCTTTTCATCATGGTCCTCGTCTTTGTCCTTCTTGTGTCCTCCTCGCCTCTTTTCAGGTTTCTCTTTCCTCTTTTTGACCTTTTCTTTCTTCTTCTTCTCTTCTTTTTGTCCTTTCCTCTTCTTCTTGCGGTGTTTGCTGTCAGAGTCTACAGGTCAAATTAGAGAAATTCAATGAAAAAAAGGGTAAATTATTATTATTATTATTATTATTATTGTTATCAAGGATGCAACAATGCCGCTTTTTTCCAAACCGATACGATGCCGATACTTGACACTGAGTACTTGCCGATACAGAGTACCG
Source organism: Craterocephalus amniculus (assembly GCA_036024015.1). Taxonomy (NCBI): domain Eukaryota; kingdom Metazoa; phylum Chordata; class Actinopteri; order Atheriniformes; family Atherinidae; genus Craterocephalus; species Craterocephalus amniculus. The sequence continues at coordinate 13,103 of JAVQJG010275909.1, forward strand.
ATACCAATACTTCAACAACACTAAAAAAATGCAGTGAATTGGAAGACAGGTTTTAGTTTTTTCTCTGCTTTTTACAATAAATTATGGTGAAATAAATAAAATTAAATAAATAAAAATAACAAAAAAACTAAAATTTCAGGTGAAAATAAACATTGCGCGTAATAAATTGGGATCAGTTCCTGGTATTGATCAACTTTATCGAGTACAAGTACTTCGGTATCGACGCAACCCTAATATTACGAGACTTTCTTAGTAGCGGGAAGGCTGTATAGGTCTTTTTCAAGTATTCACAGGTTTTTCTTTTATTTATCTACTCTTTTCAAAAGGGGAACATGAAAGGAAGAAACAAAAACAAAAAACAAGAACCTTGGACTGGGTGAAATAAACATTTCCAGTCATATGATTCAGATGATGCAGTTTTAGCAAACAGTTCTGTTCATTCATCAGCACATCCTAAGGCTCGAGATGTGAAAATGTTTGTACATTTTTATAATGAATACATTAGAAATTATTCATAAATCTTTCCTCCATAGCATCAGCACCAGAGACAAACATAAATACATCTAGCTAGGGGTGCAGGATGCTCATATCCTCATGATGCCGCAGATACTTTTTTACAGTAACGTATAAATGTGATCTTCTAAACACATTTGTTCCTTTGGTTTTCAAGCCCTGGAGTATTGGGTGGGTTACTGTATTGGAGTCTGGAGTGAATCCAGCGTGTGTGCTGGAGCAAAGCACACCAAACGTACCTGAGCTGCTGCTGCTGGAGGAGTCTGAGGAGTCCGAATCAGATTCGCTAGAAGAGTCCGATGAGGAGGACTCTGACTCTGACGAGGATGATGATGACGATGAAGAGTCCGAGGATTCAACTTCCACATTCTGGGTCATGATCATCTTGGGCGCATTCTTCAGATGTTCCCTCAGCTCATCCCTGATGAGTAAAGAGTTCATTGTGCTAAATCTGCACCCGACACCTCACACAACACAATGTTTATATTTTTAATAACTGCAACTGAGCTGAAAACTAAGATATTAAAGAAACAGACTCATCGGATGATATCAGCGTGTCGGCATAAAGCACTTACGTCAGCCCTCCCAGACCAATGGAGGTGAAGAAATTGATGGCGAAGCGAGTGTTTCTGGGATTATCGCGGGGAAAAAGACCTTCGAAGAATGGCTGCAGGGTCCTGGAACACAAGCACAGCTAAGGATTAAACATGATGATGATGATATGATGTCTATGTGATTTTTCTGAATTCTGCAATATCCCACAAATTCTGAGCATCTATGAGATGACATTAACAAGTTTTTCTTGCTTTGCACAATCTGACCAACGTGGTCGTACATGCAAATCCAGATTCCTGAATATGTTTCTGAGCAGCTAGAATTCGCATTTAGTCAGATTTAGTCATCTTTAAATAAACAGAAAGCAAAATATAAACTCATAAATATGTCTTACTGGTCTTTCAGCCTCTGGTTGAGTTTGGGGAGGCCCATGTAGGCACACAGCTCTTGGAAAAGGATTTTCACAAAGATTCTGCTTGACGACGTTGTGGTCTCCTCGCTCATCCGGATGCACTCCAACACCTGCTCCAGGAACAGAAAGAAAGCTCACGATGAGACTGGACTTAGTCTGCGTTTACTCAGACTGGGATGGATTTGATTGTCATGCTGGGGTGTGTTTAAATGTGTGTGTGTTTCCTTACACTCCACGGTACAGAGTCTGTGTAAAGCAGATGAGCAAACAGCCGGGCCACGTTCCTCAGTTTGTTGGTCTCCAGGCGGTGAATGGTGTCGTACTGCTCGGAAAATATCGCCTCGAAACTCTCCATGTACTCCTTCTTCAACAGACAAAACCTCTGCACACACACACAGACACACACACATTAACCTATCATCTATTAGGTGACCGGGTGCATCCTCACAGTCGAGCTATTCCACATTCACCAGTGGAAATGCTTTGGTCCAACAGTCATGACAGTCGCCACTGGACTATTTTATCGGCAGTGGCAGGCTGGAATTTTTCCAACTCCGGCCTCCAGTTTACACACTGAGGGGTCTGTGTTGTTTAAGTCAGGACCTGCACCTGCTTGTTGCTCCAACTCTGGAAATGTGTCCCTGAGGTATGCCATTTTAATCAAAAGCACATCCGTCAACTGTCTGTGCTCATTCAGGAAATTCACTTCCTGCAATCCAGGAAACACAAAACCTGCCAGTGTCCAACAACCGAGTCTGAAACGGTTTATTTTCACACAGACTTCTGAAAGGACAGAGAATGAGTTATGGGGAAATCAAATTCTGCGAATCAGCTGTGACTTTTCTTGTTCTCTTTACTGGGTTATGGACCCAAAGATGAGGAATGCTGAGGGAATGGATGGTTCATTTCCATTTGCCCAAATTAAAACATTACACAAATGTGACTGTCTGCTCAGTGTGTGCTTCACACAGTAAAACACACCGTTCACAACAAGTCTGGGATGTTTCTATTGTTATTTACAGAGTGCGTAAATCTGAATTTTAATTAAATAAGTAAAAGTTCCCATTGATATTACTAATAATGAATGAGTCATTAGTTTAATATTTAACAACCAAGTATGATAGCCACTGAGTCTCTCACAATGTCCCCAACTTATTGTAAATGGTGTCGAAAACCTTAGAATCAACACCATGTTCACTGGTTATAATCAGTATGATCAACGTGTTGGTGCTTCTCACCCCGGCCAGCAGACCAAAGAACTTCTCATAGGTCCTCTGTTGAGCGCAGCAGTCCAGGATCATGTTGCACAGTTCTTTCTGTTCACACAAACACACAACACATAACTTATACACACAACATTGGCTATTATTGTCACATACAGACATGCACATAACTTATACACACACTCAAGTTGCACATTAAATATTATCAAACTGAAATCTGTTTTTTCACAGAGCATTTTAAAAAAGCACAACAGAAAAAGAAAGTGAAGACAATATTTTCAGAAAAACAATCCTGCAGGATCCTGTAAATATAAGGCCTGAAAATAGTCAGTCTTCATAAATAAGGAGGATTAATGCAGATTTTGCATTAATGTGTGAAAGATAAGGTACTCATTTTTAATCTGTCTCTGAACATGTTTTATTATGACAGCTATGATAAAAACCTCAAATTTATTTGAAAAATTGGATTAATATTTTTCACAATTATTTGGCAACCCCTGAAATGATCTTGTGACCCCAGTCTGGGAACCACTAGTTTAGAAAGAACAGAAAAGCAAACCTTTGGTCAACTTTGAACTATCATACTCCAAGGCACTTCAGTGTGATCAAATTAGAAACTATAAAAACCTCTATGACCAAGTTATTGCCTTCAGCATCAGCCGTCCTGCAGCGAGTGACACCTCCAAGTATCATCTCAAAATGAAAAGTGAATTAAACAACAAATCCCTTCAGACCTGGTCAGATAAAAGAACAAGGCCTGGGGAACTGCTGCGGTAATCAGGGAAATTACAAGCAAAGCCTAGAAGCAAACTATAAAGAGAATATAAAATTTGATATGGTTCAGTAATGCGAATAAAGTTGGTTAGAGTCGAGTTGATGGAGTCAAAAGCAGCAAATCCTCACCAGAGTTCTTCACCCTGCTGGTTTGAGTTATTTCCCTGCTTCAACACACTCCATTCAAACAAACTCCATCTCCTCCACACCTTGTTATTAAGCTGTGAAAAAGCCGACAAATGAGCTGCTAATTTGGGCCAGTTGCATGTAAGCAGGGAAACGGCTAAAACCTGCAGGGCAGTGCATGAAACCTTCATTACCTAAGTACTTAAACCAACCTTTTGCAATCATAACCCCTTTACAGCATCAATATTCACTGTGTTTTATTTCTCCTCTTGTTTACAAGCAGCTTAAATGATGACGTACCTAAACGTCACAGAAAGAAAAATTAAGATGTGCTGAGGCGTTATTTTTATGTTTAAGACCGGATGTGGTGTTTGCCATGATTGAACAAGATAAACTAAAGTAAGGAGTAGAAAGGGCTTCTAATCTGCTTTAAGCAAAATATAAACAGACAGCAGAAGAAACGTCTCCGATGCAAACAGCTCTGTGTGTCATTCAGCTGTGGCCATCTGAGGAGATGAAGGCTTTCCGTTTGAGCCTTTAGCCTCAGTCACTTTGCATTTCATCACATATGTGCATATTTAAGAAGATTTCGTCTTAAGTCTCAGTTTAGGTCATCTGGAAACATTAGAAGCATGAAACAGAGTTTTTAACCTGATCCGATACGGCTGATAAAAAGCGAAAAGTGGCAAGAAACGAGATGCTGCTTTTGCCCACCGCACAACAAGCTGTCAAACATGCAAATGTGTCCTCACAGACATACAAAAGCCGAGATCCCTCTGACACATGAAGTTTCTTACAGACGCGGCTGACCTGCAGCTGTCAGCATCTGAAAGAACTATTACGGTTTGCATCGGCCTGGGGAACACACACACAGATGTGAAGCTGTTAACAAGCGCACAAACACCGAGGCAAAAAGCATCTCTTCCTCAGCATCATCTGGTCAGAGGGGATTTTCAGGAAGTGGAACCACTTTGGCATTTTCAGACAATAAATAGATTAAAAGCAGAGGTGCATCGACGTCATAAACATGCAAGTAATTCATAAACTGTGTGTTGTGACGATCACAAAATGTGATTACCAAATTCATCGGCCTTGCAAATAGAAAAACATCAACAGTCTCGGCATGCCTGCAGCATCGGGGATAATTATGGTAAACTTGTTTGCAATAACTGTTTATTCACTTGACATGGAAACTGGTTTCAAAAACAACCTCACTGATCACGATGCAGCTTTTGGACGTCCTGGTTTGAAATCACTCCCAGCCTGTCTAACAGCTGTGTAGCATCATTCATCCTCTCCTCTGCCATCCTCTGTGCTGCTAATATGAAAAGATCTGCTGGACAAACGCTAATGCTACAGAGAAGAAGAGGTCTGTCTCATTTTAAGTTACTAGCCAACCATTGCAGTAACAATTATCTTTCATTTTAAACTTGCTCATGTTACTCTCAGATAAAGCTCTGCATGCCTCTATAGCATAGGATTTTATCAGCAAAAGTAATCAAAGTAATACCTAATTAACTTTGGTACCTTGGTTATGGTCACATCATATATTTATGGCCAATCGTACTTCTTAATGTCATAATTAGACACTGATATTCTCCAATGAAATCAGACGTCCCCTCGAAAAGAAGACAAACACCTCTCTAACACTAAATTAGTTTACAGTTGTCCTTAACATAAGAGAATCAGCTTATGTTGTCAGTTCATGTTCAGGCAATTTCATCTATATCTGTGTGTAGATGTGTTTTGGAGCCAGACAGACGATGATGCCATTATGGCAGAAAACTTATGACACAAATAAAAACATAAACAGCTAATCTACAAAACAATGTTCAAGTGCCACCAAAGATGATGACAGAGGATTAAAGTGTTCCTAATTCACCAATCAGAGCATGTGAGGAATCAGATCAATGATTTACATCAATAAACATTCCAGTAATCTCTCATTATTAGCCAGGAGGAGGCCAAATGAAGTCAATGCATGGTGAATGTATTTATGCAGAATAAAGCAACAACTTATTCGGGTCAGTGATGGCAGCAGGAAAAAAAAAATATTTCTGTAGACATTTGTTTGGCATCACAGTGCCAGAGTGACAAGCAAATCCTCATCAGATGGTTTGAGTGTGCCTCTTAAAAGTCAACGTATTCCCGTCACCCCCTCCACCGGGAGAACAAACACATAAACCTAAATAGCAGGGATGTAACGATTCACTCAATCTATGATTCAAATCGGTTCTCGCTTTTAAGTTCTCGATTTTGATTTTTTAAGATTTATTTCAAACAAAATTAATTTAAGTTATTTTGTTGCCAATTGAATTTTCTTTTTCTTATATTTTCCTTTTTCCACCTTGTTTAAAACTGTGACCTTCTATTGCCTATTTCACTAACAAAACTTAAAACAAATAAAACTATAACAAATAATTATTATAGATATGGAAAATATCACAAATCCTTTTATGAACAAAAGAAGTTTTATTGTTTTGAATGTCATCTGCATTGATGGATTAGATGCAAATCGATTTTCCTTTTCTCTACATCGACTACCATTTAAACCAGATTGAATCGATTTTAAATCGATTTTCGAAGTATTGTTACATCTCTACCTAAACCTGAGCATACAGCTGCAAAACAGACTCAGATATGATATGGAACTGGGCCTATCTGCTACCAGATATAAGGAATGTGCACTGCTGAGACACAAATAAACCACTCAATGTGATTTAATGTGGTGTTAGAATGTTTTGAAGCTGTGCAACTTGTGTTAACTAGTGTTTAAATGTCAACATTGCACACTTGCATACGGTATAGCAGATTTTACAAACCACTGCACAGGCACTTCTCATTCATAAAACTCCAAAACAGCTTTTCTTGTATGTTTGCAAATGATGCATGCAGCCATTTTATTTTGCTACAATCACACATCAATTAAGGTACTGAAGGCGATGCAGGGTTCAGGTTGTTGCCCAAAGTTCCATTTGAGCGCAGCGAGGCATAAGAAAATAGTTACACTGATGCAGAATCAGCAGTCACTGCAAACTTAAACAAATATATTGTTTTATTGTCTTTTCTTTGTCTTCCACTGAAAAGCCAGTCTGAGGAGCTCAGACGACTGATAGCACCTAAATGCATCGGGCATTGTTGTGTGATTAACTCCATTGATCAACCGTTCTCCACACACAATTCATGTGTTGAATTTTAACGCAGCTTGGGAACAAGAGCTGTCAAGTTGTTTTTTCCACACGCTCCTTTAGTTTTGCTACTTTTTTTTACCGTAAGAAAAAAAACAAAACACTGAGATACCTGCAGTTAATCAGTGTGTGTGTGTGTACGTGCATGTGTGTGTTTTTTAATCAAACTCACGGTCTGGCTGTCAGGAAAGTCCATCTTTATCAGTTTATGAGCACACTCCTCAAAGTCCAAGCTGCAAAAACAATCAACAGATCAATTAAGCAGCCTGTAAATGTGGAGGCTTCTGCTTCAGCCTTGCTAACTAGGACACAGACAATTAAATAACTATACTTAAACTAGCTTTTAACAGCTGCAATCAGCCACATGTAGCCAAGTCAGGATTGACCAAAGAACGAGAGATGCACGATATCGGCACTTTGGCTGATATCCGATATTTTAAAACTCATTTGGCTGATATCGAAACAGATATTAAAGCTGAAAAATAATTTATGTAATATTCATCCCTTGTGCTAAATTTGAAAAATCTTTGAACTAAATTTATGTATATCAAGTCAAATTTAATGACAATTGTCAAAACAAAACGATTTAGATATGTGCACTCTATCCTGGAATAACAACAACAGGGCATATCTGGTGATTTACACAAATGACAGTGTATAACCTCTGTTCACACAGAATGCGGTCTTACGACGTTTAAATGCTCACGGGTAAAAAAAATAAAGAAAAAAAGAAAGTAAGAAAGGCAAAGAAGGGGAAAAAATCCTCTTGCGGTTCCATCACCCAACAGCGGTCTTTTCAGTTAAATATCAGTGAGGGCCGATTTCTGATATTCAGTTTTAAGGCCGATTCTGATATTGGGCCGATAATATCGTTCACCCCTACAAAGAACCCTCCATACTGAGGTCTAAAACTCAAACTGGTCCTCAGAAAGACAGCCCATCTCTCAGAGCTTTAAACACAGCTTTAGATAATAGTCCAGCAAAATCAAATATAGCCGGAGCTGTAAGTAAGCGCCAACACCCAGAGAGGAAACTGAGCCACCAACTGTGCCAGCATGTATTTATAAGTGTGTGTGTGTGTTAGTTTCTCTGCCTACCTGGACTGGATAGCGAGGTAGATGGTTCTTCTGAAAGCAACCAGGTTGACTTCTGTCTTGTCGAAGATGGTGACTTTTTCATCTGAAGGAAGACAAATAGAGAGATGCGGCATCTTTAGTGGTTGGTTATTATCAAGCTCATTACAAAATATAAAAGAAAATCATTTGTGTAAAGCTAATGGACATTTTCACGTTCCAACTGTTCAGATTTTCATGAAAGCCTACTTTGTTTTTGATCAATAACTCATCCAGTGACAGTAATTACTCTTATATATGTATATGTATGTGTGTGTGTGTGTGTGTAAAAATGAAGAAACTCAAACTGATTTTACACAATGAAAGTTTTGCTGCTACAGACCCATTAAAATTGAGCTGATATACATACATATTTCCCACTAACGCGGTTCCAGCACCGGCTTCCAGCCAGAGCCTAAATTAGAGCAGATTCTCTGTTTCCACTGCCAGGGAAGCGTCTTCCAGCCAGGAACATTAGCACCATCTCTTTGTTTGGCTAAAGCCTAATATATTAATGTCAGGGGACGATTATAAAAGCAAATCAGACCAGCTATAGAAAAGAAAGAGCCAGTGCAGAGGGCAGCGTAAACCAATAGAAAGAAATAAAACTCAGATTCAACAAGAACGTGAAGTTAAACCTTTTTTCTTGCCTCCTGTCCGAAATGACAAACCAAACCTATAGGGCAGGAATAAATAAGTTATCATTTCCTCATCCTCTTTGTCATACTTTATGATAGCTGTTATTTTCCTACTATTCTGTTATTTATTTAAGCTATTTAGTAGAAATAAATTAAAGAATACAAAAATACACAAAAAAAGACGTACATCATCAAAAGCACAGGGGCTGTATGTTTAATCTCGGGCCCTTTCTCAATATGCGTACTTGTATTCGTGTTCTTGTGTACTTTTGAAACGTTATTAGTTGAGGTCCAAGTGTACTTGCTTCATCCATTTTCCAAGGATGCATAAGTGGTGACTTCTGTGGACTTCTGACAGTCGATGCTATCCCAGAATGCATTGCAGCACAACATTGATCACGTTTGAAAAATGGTGGAGATATTATATAAATAAAAATGTAAAGCACACTAATTAAAAAATGATACATTCCTACTGTTTCTATCTTTGTAAATACTGAAAATTGAAACTGTACAAAAGTTGACACGTATGCCGCTATCAAAAAGGATGTTATTTATCTGAGCCTAACAAAAAGAACCTATGAATCATAAAAAAGCAGCCTAATACATGTAGGAATATGTACAATTTGTAAAAGTAAAAGCTTATAAATGAACTTGAGAAGTTTTACAATGTTTTAACAGAACTGTGTCCAAGCAGAATTACCTAAAAATGGCAAAATGTGAATTTAGGCCTATTTCAAAGAAACCAGTGTAGAAAAGGGATTATATTGTACTGGTAAAAAATATCTTGCCAACCCATTGCTAACGGTTCATGATTGACAACTCCATCAACCAAACACAACCAAACCAATTAAACCATAGAAACACAAATAATATTTCAGAAAGAAGTAAACCCAAAGCTTGTATGCAGAATGAAGATTGCACTTCACTGTGAAACCCCATAGCTGTCTTATAAACTAAAAGGTACATTCCTGATTGATTTGTAACTTGTTAACAATGAAAACAATACACAGGACTACACATTTCCACTTTACTTTTTTAAAATAGTGCAATAATTGCAATGTGTGTTGAATATTGGCTGAGCTCCAGAGCACTTTAGACTGCAAATAAGGGGGAAAAAAACAATATATGGGCCCTAAAAATCGTCCCAAAAAGAATCAGCAGCACATATCGGCTGACTCTGACCTCTAAATATTGGCATCGTCTACAAAAAAAAAACATATCAGTCGACTTCTAATAAGTATGACAAACCCTATGTGTTGCATAGAGCTACATTCCCAACTCCTGTTTTAACTAAATTTATAATCATCTTTGCTTTCTAGAAATGAACAAAGCTCTAAAAACACCAACTCCTGCATTTCCCACATTGCAACTGCTTAGCATTATAGCAGTTTCTCTGGTAAACCCCTGCCTCTAAGAAAATTCCTCCAGTTTGTAAACAAAGTCCCTGATGTAAGGTAAAAAAATCTCATCAGTCTTACCTTCTCCTTCCTCGGCGTTCTCCTCTTCGTCATCCTCGTCTTCGTCACTGCCGTCTCCCTCTTCCCCTGAATCGCTGCTGCCCTCATCCAGGATATCTGACAGGATGTGAACGGTTGATTTGTTAAACTCTGAAGGAATGTGACAGCTCACTGGATAGCTCAGACGCTGACGCTTCCTCACCTTTTTTGATGGTTTTGTATTTTTCCTCGTTCTCCAAGAAGTTTGGGTCCATCTTGAACACATCTGTGAACACATGTATGCGCATTAATGCTGCTCTATGTGCAGCCAAGTAAATCCCCAGCTCCCTCCATCCTTTCTGGATCTTACTTAGGACATCCTCTGTGTTGTACTCGTCCTCCAGTGGCAGCATGTGGGTGAACTGGTCGTCCTCGTCCACCAGATCCAGGCCTTCTGGGATCACTGGGTGATCTTTAAAGCCATCTTTCCTGATAGCAAACATCACCTCGATCATGTACTGGACTCTTTTATCAATAGACGACTCATGGAGGACATTCCTGAGACGCTCAAATATGGCTGGACAGAAGAGCAAAAACAAAGAATTAGTTGACATTTTCAGGTCGGTCGTGCTGATTTCTGCGATTCTCAATCACTAAAAGCCAGAAACACCGGCTAATGTAACATGAGTTCCCTGCACCCAAGCAACAAAAGGTATTATTTTATTCTGGGGGAAGACAGAACTATTTATGTTGCTGTAGATGATTCAATTAAGAAACAACAATCTTCTGTAATTAAAATGTCAGCCAACATTTGAGCTCTGACAGAGGTTTATCAGTTTTTGTTCTCCTCATATCAGCTACAGCTGCAACGTACCGTTGATGCCCCTGGGGGAAACCTCGGTCAGCTTGAGTCCACACTCCTTCAGGAAGGAGATGGCGACCTCCACGCTGTCGTCAGTCGGACGCTCCAGGAGCAAAGTGAGCATCTCCAGACATAAAACCTCATGAGCCTGAGGATGACCCAAAGAAGACAGATGTGAACACACTTAAATCAGAGCTGGGTATTGACTCTCGAGCCTTCAGTCTACACTGGAGACCTGCGGGACCTACCACATTCTGGTTGATGAGATGAGCCACAAACTTTGAGGCGGTCAGGCACTGTTGCTGGAAAAGAAGACATACACTGGTTTTAACACACATGTATAATCAGAAAAATATGCATTCGTCTCAAACAGCTAAAGAACAGATTGCAAAGACATTAACGGGCTGGACTGTGTTCAAAAAGTTCCCAGTCCTGCCAGTTATTTCTCTTTTTGAGCTCCAATTTCGTTCTCATCTCGGTGCTTTGAGCTCTTATTGCCTCAAGCTGTTCAAGTTGGAAAATCTCCATCTCTGTGAACAAGGGTGGAGCTGTTGCTCTTAGATTAAAATCGATCCTGTATTCAATACCAATTCTCTGCTACATAAATAGAAAGAGCTGCTAGTTTTTAGGTTATTCACCCATTTCAAGTAACATCTGAAACATGACAGCCTGCTCACAACACGAGCGCTAATTATAGGTTTCATTAGTTTTTTTCTCAGATTTGATTCTTTTATGATTTTTTGGGTGCGGAGTCAATTTAAAAGTGCAATTCTTCAACAATGCCAATTTTTGTTAAGATTTAAAGAAAATGATACAATTTTCTTTTATTATTATTTTTTTACATTTAAATTACAAAAACACAAGCAGCCGGTACCATCATTCTGGTGCTATAATACCTCACAGTACAAGTAGAAACTGTAAAAAAAAAATAAAAAAAATAAAAAAAAAAAAATATTGAATTTAAAAAATGTGAAAAATTGATTGAAAACCTTTGAGGAAAAACAAAAATCCATTTTCTTAACAAAAAACTGAAAACTATTTTTTTTGTGAATCGTTTTTTTTTTTCTATGCAGAAAACTGCCCCCAAATCTGTCTAAAAGTCATTGTAGGTGTCTGATTGATCTAGTCTTATCCCTGCCTAATAACAATAGTCCTGGACCAATAAGAGCACTTTGCTTATGAACAATGGGTCAGAATACCTGTCGCAGGTGTATAAGTCTGGTTGAGTTACAGAAAACACTTGCTCAATTGCTCAATTAAATATTACCATGTGTGATGTAACACACGTTACTTTATATTTTTTTCCTGTTTTGAAAAATTGTTTCAAAAAGAACCTGTTGTTTCCACAATTAAAACAAATGTCATTATGCTCCTAATTTTTTTATTTCTTCTTACATTTGTCAGTTTCAGCTTATTTCAGTAACTGATTTTTTCCTTCTTCAATGAAAGGTATGAACAATCTTGCAGACAACTCTAAATGCCTCAACCCTCATACGATCACAAAAATGTTTAGATAAAGAGCAATTTTACATTAGATCAAGTGTAAAAATGAGACTTGTGGAGGTTTAGTAGCTTCTACCGTTACTAGGATCCAAAACTCAACAACAGGATGGCTGGTACCTTGAGGTTACGGCGATAGCTCCTCCTGAAGGCCAGGATGAGGCGTTTGAGGATCAGTTCTCCGATCTGGGGGAACTTGGAGTTGATGATGGCGACGACAGAAGCGTACACGTGAGTGAAGATGGGAGAAGCTGCTTGAGCCTGGAGCACTGAGCGAGCCAGCAAACCCCTGACAGGAAGACAGACAGGGAGGAGCTAATCAGGCTGGACAATGCGGGCAAAAACTTCAGCTGATCTAAATCATTTATCAGTCATTTTCAAGTTTACTCCTGGAGGAGAATGGACACGAAAGCCAAATAAAGTCAGTTTTTACATGTTGCTTAAACCCCTGATACTAATAACATTCCTTTTCAGGCGTTCATGTGTGTGTGAGATGATGCTCACCTCCCCCTGACAATGTTTTCCTGCAACAGCTCCTGGATGATATTGACAATGTTGGAAACGTTGACTTTGTTGATCAGACCGTTGATGGACTTCTTCAGAGCTTCCCAGCTCATCCTCTGATAGGCCAGGCTGCACAGGAAGCAGGCATCAGTGGTTAAACATGGGTAGATTTAAGAAACTGTTTTGATTTCACTGCAGCTGCTACTCAGTTAAAACTACTCATGTTTTTAGCACACAGGCTGTTTTATTATCTGTCACGGTGGCAGGCAACGAAAATTAAAAAATTTGATTATTTCAAAGCATAAATTAATCTCCAAGCTGCCAAGAAAAGACAACTGGTGGAGGGTTTAACAGTGATCAGTACACACAGACAGTAAAGCAATTGTAATTAAAAAAAGTGAGGAAACATCCTCTTACCTGCTCTTGTCGGTGATTTGCTGCTGCATCATGCGGAGCCTGGCAGGAGGGATGTAAGCGCCACCCGTCCTTGTCAGGATTGGATCGATCTCCTCCTTTTTCTTCTTCGTCGGGGGCTCATCGGCTGCAACTGGATCCTTGTCAGTGGGAGGGGAGGCCGAGCGGCCGCGTCTCCTGTAGTCCCACTCTGCATCTCGGTTGGCTCGCCAGTCAGAGCGGCCGTCCCTGTCATCCCGCCGGTCATTGTAACGATCCCTATAGAAGGATTACAGAAAAAGACTCAATGATGTCTGGCTTTTGTGAGCTGAGAAACACCTAAAAGATCTTATGTGGTTCCAATTCATGCAAGTTTCAGGACAGGAGTCTGTCTGGACTGTTACAAAACCTTCACTTTGCACCTCCTGATCTCATCACTTTCTGGTTCTATTACACTTAAATTATCACATCATAAGTTTTAGGCTAGTCTGGAGCACATGCATGTAGGTCTATGGTTTATTATTTTTGTGTCTGCATGGACTTTATCTTCATTATTTTGTAAATAATCAGTCAAGCATGCAGTGGATTTTTAATTTAAGTGGTTATCGTACTGACTTTATACAAATAACAAATTTAAAGCCCATCCATGTCCCAAACCCAGATCATGGGATGGGCCGGAGGCTTTCCCAGCGGTTAAACTTGTATAAAACTCTGCTGCAGGTCTGTGTGTTACCGAGCATAGCGTCTTCTGTCAAAGTGGTCCGTGTTCCAGTCTCTCTCTCTGGATCGGGATCGCTCCCGTCCTCTGGATCTGTCTCTGTCCCGTTCTCTGGATCTAGATCTCTCGCGACCCTTGGATGTTGATCTGCGTCGTTCTCTGGATCGGGATCCATCTTCCTCTTTGGACCTGGATCTGTTATCTTCCCTGGATCCGGACCGGTTTCTCTCTCTGGAACTGGATCTGTCTTCTTCCCTGGATCTGGAACCGTCTTTCTCTCTGGATCTGGATCTCTGAAACAACAAATACAAGTTTGTATATCTTGTTTTGTTCCACACGGTAAGGAACCACCGTAATTGAGAATAAACCAAGACTCCTGTGAGAACACGAGACAAACAGAAACCAAGCTGCCATGTTTAAAAGTCTCATTTAAGCTGAAGCAAAGCGACAACCCTGCAGCATGAAGTGGATCTGGTTCAGCTCCTGCATTAAGTAAAAGCCTGCAGGTAACTGGGGAGCTCATGTCTCAGATGACAGTTGTGGACAGAAAGTCCTCTTCAATTTGTGATTCTGTCAGTCAGTGAGTTGCATCTTTTTTTTCCAGAGTTCTTTTAAGGTCTTTCTCACAAATCAGACCAGCTGATTTTAGCCAGGCTTCTATCCACGCATGTCGTCATCATACAAACTTATCACTTGTTTACAGAGTAAACAGAGTATCTTTGTGGATTATTGGTTGGACATTTTGTGCTCGATTTCTTTATTTAAGATCAGATGCTCTAGTCTGTAGATTTAATTGATCTAAACTAGGGCTGTCCCGATCCGATACCAGTATCGGGTATCGTTGCCGATACCAACAAAAAAACACGGATCGGAAAGTATCGGCCTGCACTGAAATATGCCGATACTGTTGCCGATACCAGGTGATCAACATTTTCTATCCAGCCCTTTTACCTCAGCACCCTTTACGAGATTGCCCTTGTACATTTTCTACAGGGTTTACTCACATTGTTTTTTTCTTTAAATTTATTAAATTAACTCATTGGTTAGTAATGAATTACTAAATTTTTATCACACCTTCTGTTGTGGACTTTATCAGTTACACCTTAAGGTTTTGAGGTGAGGTTTGACACAATATTTTGCTCGTACCGAACAGGAGTTTAGCAAACAAAAATATTTTTAACCGTCTACTAAATAAACAGGCTTTATATGTCAAGGATGGTCATTATATTATCATCTGCATTGATCAATTTCCATCTTGGTGCATTTCAAAAGCATAATAATTGACTGCAAAACAGAGCAAATGTAGTTAAACTATAAAACAGAGTTCAATGCTTTTGTAATGCTTTTTCTTCATTTTAAATGCTTGTGACATGAGGTAGCAGTCGCATATTACTCTCACACGACAGGAACCGGTGCACATTCTAGTTAGCTGCATTTCTGTGGTTTCTGGGTGACAACAAATTACTAATATTTACTTATTTTGGGTTTTAAAAACCAAGGACAATGTTTGCACATTATATTAATCTCTACCTCCATTAGACAGTTTGGGAAGATAACGAGTTCAGTTTCTGTCTCACACCAACTTTTCTGGCTCCCTTCCCTCCTTTGCTTAGTTTCCACCCTCAGTCTGCAGAGATTTTTGTTGTATTTTTAACTTGTGTCCCCCCCCCCCCCCTTTTGGCTTTTCCTGGTGGTTAGTAACCAGCTTAGAGGGGAATTATCATCAACTAATGAAATGAAATCTGCTGAGGGATACACAGCTGGCTCTCTGGTTAATGAATTGACTAAAAATGTCTTCTAGTCACCAAGACACAATTTCCTTTAATAGTTGTATCACCCAGCATACTGTCAGTGTATATCAGGAATATTATAAACCTTATGATTCAACTTTAAACTGACACCACTGTTTTTTATTTGTTTGCTTTTTTTTAGGAAGTTCTGTTTAACAAAGGAAACATTTTGTGGGCAAAAGATGCAACCATAATCCAACCACTGCTACATTTTCCATTTAAGAGGAGGAATCCTGGAGATCAGGGGTGTCCAAAACCTCTCTCATTTCACAGTCCCCAGTGCTTATAAAACCATGTCAGATTCAAACATCTGCTGAATTGTCTACTTACTTTTATCTGAGCAACACTGCTCCTCATCTTCCTCAGTGCCTGTTCACCCTCATCATCACTACTACTGCTGCTGTCTGAGCTGCTGGAGGCAGGGCTCCTGGAGGGGTTACGGTCAGCAGACCTGGCCTGAGGAGATGCTTGCCCTGTGGGGCTTCTCTCCGCAGCATCGGCCTGCTCGGACCTCCCTGCAGCTGGACTGGACTCCTCCTCTGAGGGCCCTGCAAAAGCAGAAAAAGCAAGTTTTACTCAGATATTGATGTTTGTGTAACTGAAGAACTAAATAAATTTCACTACACATGAGGTAAAATAAAAAGATTGCGGTAAGTTTTACACACCACTTTGTTCCCCTGAAGCAGAACTGGGACTTTGATATCTGCCTGGAGACTCCATGCTTTAAGAAGAAAAAAGAATACACACAGACATCAGAGGCATGACTACCATGAACAGAAAAATTCAGCTGACAAGCAATGCACCCTTTTTTATTGTCAGTAAGCCCACATTTTTCTTAATGCTATGAAAACCTTTCAGTGTCTTTTCAATTTCCATGTCTGTCAGGAAAAATGGCTTCAAATTAGATAAATGTTTGAGGATGACTCACAATTACAGGGATTCATTAAGGCAGTAGGCTCTTCCTGTGTCTTAAATTCTCTGATGTGGTTGGTGAGGATTAGACAGCACTTTTCATACAAAATTTTATGTACATGTGTGGGTCAAAGTGAATGTCATGTAAATGTGACTCATGGGTAAGGGTGGATCATTATGTTGCTTTCATTGTATGAAAAAGTGCAAAATAGACATTGACTGATTAAATAAATGCAGCTGGAAATTTTATTGTGACCAGCATTCAATCCTTATTTTTTAATATATCACATGCAGACATTGAGTTATATTAATATTTTCTTAAGTATAGAAAAATGGCTTCAAACTAAATTTAGGTGTTGAATTTTTTGCTATACAAGTATGATTCTGATCAATTTTAAACTACATTGGTGCGAGTAAACAAATCCAGGATTTGATCGAGTCAACAACAGGCTACTCAGGTCAAAATATAAAATATAACGATATGACACAAAATGTTCCTGACAATAGATCATAATCTAATCATGTTTTGTTCTTGAATAATTAGCAAATATATTGGCAACAAGTGCATTAAAATACTTTATAAAACTGTTTTGTGCCAAAGCTGATCGGATTTTCACAACGAGAAAAATAGTCTGCAGGCTTATCCATTTAATGTTAATATAAAATATCCCAGCTGTTGAATATAAATTAACTGAAAAATAGCAGAGATTTTACTAAAACTACAACACAGGAATAAGCAGCGCTGTTAGAAGTAATCACAACATGAACTGTAGATCACTACATAATCAAGCGTGGACATCTCAGTCGCTAACATAAGGCTTCGGTGGGCAGGTTTTGTTAAAAACACTGTCAGTCATAACTTCACAACCATCTCTGGCGAACATTTCAATTCAATCGCCATGTGTTTCTCGACAAAAAGTTAGCTTGGCTGCTAGTGCTACTTAAACTCCGGCTAGCTAATCTGAAATGCCCTTCCGCTCATCTGTTATTGTTGCCTCCAGAATTGTTTTTACTCCGGATTTGACCGTGTTATCTAACAAAATTCGGAAATTTTTGATCAAATAAATATGATCTTACCTTTTTTATATTTCAATTTTTCTTAAATCAGTGTCGCTTTGTGGCGGAAAACGTCCTACGATACCCAACTTTACTTCCGGGTCAAGGATTGCATCCGGATTTCACCGTAAGAGTTTTTTGCTGTGTCGCCCCCTGGTGGTTATTTTAATAAGTCTTCCAAAGGGCTCCACACAGGCATGGTAACAATACAGCAAGGAAGGCATTTAAGTTTGGTCTCAGCCTACTCCACTTTATTTATATAACTATGAAATTAGTTGGACAACTAAATAACTTGTTAAGACAATATGTTTAAGTTTAATCTAGTACAAAAACATGTTTACAAATTTGATCCCCAACATCCATGTGATATGTTTGGGGAAGATATAAAACACCACATCGACTGCAATATTTTCCTCCAATTTAATTGACCTTGCAAACAGTGCCTGGTCAAAGAATTTTTTTTAAAAACTGGAATTATAAAAAGTTCTGTAAATCTTTTCATGCTCAATTGAATCTTAAAGATCTCATAGGTTGTGATATTCCCTGAGGAGCTCTTGGCTCTCAGATGGCAGTTTTTTTAGTGGTGCTGAGATGTTCTAAAAAGCGTGAGGTTGAGCATTCAGTTATTAGACCCATCTCAGTTTGGGTTGCAGACAAGTATAAGTATAAATACATGACATCATTATCCATCACTTACATTTAGGCTATACATGTCTTTTTTCAGTAGGCTACGGTCGGTGCCATTGACACACTCTCTTGTCCTTTACACTCCCAACTGGTTGAGGTAGACAGCCCCTCCCCCCTTATATAAACAGTTGTATATTGGAATAAAATGGATAATATAATGGATTCCTTTTTAAACTGGACTATAACTGGACCAATTCAATACTGAATTGTACTCATTGGACTCTGTGAAATTGCTTTTAGATTACGGTTGATGCTTCGCATTCAGGTTTTTATGGAATAAACCTGGATTTTTAAACTGGATTGTCACCAAGCCGGACATAAACACACACATTCATTTGTACTGAAAATAAATACATCTTTATTTTTCTCCTCTCTACAGAGTGACCCCCTCCCTACATCCCACTTATAACACATCAGTACAAAATAAACATCATCAAAATTAGGCAGTGATAGAAATTAATAACCACCGACAATCGAGAAAGTAAGGTGTAATTTGAATTCTTGATCAGTTTAAAAAACTACAACAAAAATGTGAGTGTTGGTCCAGAAGAGTTAAGTTTGAATCAGTGAAAGTGAAAAAGAAGTTACTCAAAGCTCAAAGGTCCCATTCATTTTTGTGTAAAAAAATTATTTAATTTTTTTTTGGCTCACATGATGGAAGCTGCATTTGCAGAAGAGATACTGTTAAATATATCAGGATGCTTTAATATCTACTAGGAAGCTAACTTTTGAGCTTTGAGTTGGTTTCCAAATATTTACACACACCCAGTTCCCAGCAAAAGATTGAAAATCTTATGTGACCGTGTGGAAGTTTTAAAAATCATAAAAATGAGATGTGGATGGACTCAGGTCCCATGTTAACCATTTTCTGCATTTATAAACCCACTATACATTTAATAACATGTGAAGCAACACAGAGAAACTGTCCACAGGCACTATAGTTGAAAAGAAAGGGGGTTAAAAAATATCTATCAAATGTTTCTGCGATCAATGAGTTCAGCAGATTTTGTGCAAAGACAAAAGGATTTTCTCAATAAAATCAACAAGCTAGAACATTTGTTTTACATCTGCAATGTTCACAGTGATCTATTGAAATAATCTACCCTCTCAGTATATAATCAATACATGTGTTCACAATATTGCACGCACCTTTTTCATTAAAGTGAAGCTAACATGCTAAAAGAGCTAAAGCTAGCTAAGCAAGCTGCTTGTCTGACCAGTCACATCATCATACTCTTCATCATCACTATCACCATGACAACTTACTAAACCTCTCAACCTGAGCATCACATGACGTCAGACAATGATCACCTTTCATGTCTTGCTCAATTTAAACTAACTCACACACCAAGCAAAGGCTAACCTGCTAACATAACCTCCGTTTGTAAGAGCTCTTTAGCTTAGCTTGGCTTAGTTTAGCACAAAGACTGGAAATAGTGAAAAACAGCTGGCCCAATTTCAAGACAGGATAAAAGCACCTTTTAGTTGTGTAAAAAAGTAAGGGTTTTTATAGCTGCATCTTGTTTATTAAGCAGGCACAAAAACTGTATCAACACTTATAAAGTTAGCTGGAGGCACTGGATGAGGGACGCTAACTCAACTGCCAACAGTGGTCACCCAGGATTATGATTCAAGTGATTCATCTGCAGCTGTTATAAGTCAAATGATAACATCCTGATTTCTGTTCATCCATCTATTCATCCCATGTATAATTTTTAAAATGTTAAAGTTGTACTTTAAATTTTACATCCTTTGTTTGAAGAAGCTAATGTTGAAAGGTGAAAGGAGAAAAAGCATGATGACAATGATAACGATGATGATGATGATGTGCCATAATCCTGCTAATGTCTACTTTTAAAACCATCTCTATACCTTTGGTTCTAAGGTGAAATGTGGATGGAATGAGTAACTTTGAATGCAAAAATAATCTCAGTTTGACACATGACTGGCTCGTCACATATTAGGGAATTTAGTCCTCAAAAGAAGGCATGAGTTAGACATTTAAGGCATTTGGAGTCTTTAAAAAAATATCGTAAGACATGTTATAGGGTCAAGTCATGGCAACTATAAATATGTCTGTATGACCTAGCTCTGCCATGCCTCTGTTCATTCTTGGATTGTGCTTTTAAAAACAAGATTATTCAGAACAACAGTAAATTAATTAAAATGCTATAATTCATTGCTCTGTGTAGCACAATATTAAGTTGTATTAATGTTTGATACTCAGGAACAAGAAGCACAAATCTTAAGAAACACCGGTCTCAAAACCTGAACAGCAGGAAGAGAGGAATTGTAGATATAACCTTTCAAATGAGAATGAAACAATATTTACTTGATGCACTTTTGAACACTGGCTACATTCAGTTTATGATTGTGTCTTTTGTTGGGTTTTTTTGTTTTTTTAAATGATAATTTTCTCCTAAACAGGCAAAAAGCATACAGTTCGAGGCACTAAAAACATGCGGACCTTATTAATAATATTATGACCGCTCAACTCCTGATCTAGTAGAGTGGGATCAAGATCAAGATAAAGCATATTATTCACAGGCCTGGGATTAGTAGTGGGGGTATCGGCAGCAGCATTAGTAGTATTAGTGGCAGTAGTACCAGTTCAACCACAACAGTTTATAAAAGGGGGAAACATGACGAGAGAAACTGAAAAGGCATCATCATCCACACTGGCAATCCCAACATGCATCACACAGATTCCTCACATGTGGCTCTCACTACATACAAGCTCATTATCAGCAGGAGGGGAAATAACGGGTGGAGAGGCAGGGGTTTATCACATGTAGGATCTGTGTTCGGTTCATCATCAGTGTTACAGACGCAGTGTTCCACAGTGTTACTCAGATATACAGTGTTACAGACAAGACAGTGGTGTTGATGTTGATTGTGGTTATTATGGCCGGAGGGTGAAAGGAGCGGTACTCTGCTGGTGTCAGGGCTACGGGTGAGGTTGCCTGGCAGGAAAGGGTGAGCTCTGTGGCGACGCAGCAGCCAGCAGCTCGCTGTAGATTTCTCGTCTGACCTCCTTTGCAACGCTCTCTCGAATCTTAAGGGACAAAAAGTGAAAGAACTGGTTAAGAAAAAGTTTGAACGTCCAGAGCAATTTGTACTGTAAGAAGAGCTTAAAAAAAGGAGAAAGGAAAGATTTTTGGTTTTGAAATTATTTCAAAATACCGGTAATCTAATACCCCTTTCACACTGGTCAAAAAACCTGTTTAAACCCGCGTTCAATCGGCTTTTGGTGGCAATGTGAAAGGCTCAGCGACCCGCGTCGACCTGCGTCCATCGACTCG
>JAVQJG010275933.1:0-25781 GCA_036024015.1 Craterocephalus amniculus
CTATAGGTCCAAAAGGGGTGAATGCACTTGTAACCTTTTGCTTTTTGCTTTAAAAAAAAGAATAGAATAGAAAATAACTTTGTAAAGGTTGCAATCTTGCAATGCCAAACGAAAAAAAAAAATCCAAAACGCCAACAGAGTGAGACTTTTTCAAGCCGCCGTTTGGCCTCCATTGGCATGAGTTGTACTCTGCGAAAGTAAAACGTGACTTCCATTTAAAGATTTAACATGCCGTAGTTCAAAGATGTGTTCCTTCAAATGCTGCCTTGTCTGTGTGGGCACACAGCAAATGCACTCCGGTTACTCTTTTGAAGAAACCATCAAAGCGCAAGAAGCAGATAAATTTCTCTTCTTGTGTTGAGTTATGGTTTGCTCTCCGCAAGCTAATTTTTCACATTGTCTGCCTTCCTCATGTGTCTTTTGTGATTGTCTCTGGGCCTATTTTGGTCTTTTGTTATTATTCCCTCTCCACTCTGTCAATCTTTGTCAGCCTCTTTTTATATCTTCTTCCCTCATTTTTCTCCTCTCTCACCGTCTCTTCTCTCAGTCTTTCCAGACGTCTGTGTGCTCCTTACTACATGCTGTCATTCCTGCTCTGCCTTGCTCTAGCCATAATTGGCTGCCTGAATTCATCGTCTTATATCGCACACACACAAACACACACGAGAGAGAACACCAGACACACAAGGGGAGACAGAGAGGCAGAGCAAAAAAAGCGAGACGGGGAGAAAGGAAGGGGAGTGGCAGCTGCCGGCGCCTGGGCCTGGTCAGTGTCTACTGTGGATCTTAGTTGTAGTAATATTTAGTTTAAACACTAATAGGCAGCCACATGTAAATATCAGACTGCCTTAAATGGGTTCCCTTCTGCAGAAAGGCAGTCAGAACCAGACAGATGAGGATACGGGGGGAATACAGATACACAACTGCACAGATTCACTCCTGTTGTTTACATGAGGAAGGACCAGAAATAAAACATTACATTGTTAAAGATAAAAAATAATACCCAAGCACTTTATTTGCTGTTCATAAAGATAGAACTAGGAATAGCATAGGAGACAAGTTGTAATTGCAGAGGAGATGCAGCATGACAGATGGTTGCTCCTTTTTGCCATCCATAATAGTAAATTCAATTGCGACATGAATGCTTTTTATTGGTACTAAATAGCCAAGTAGAGTTTCAAAACAAGTAGTTTCAAAATGATATATACACTCATCTGCATGGAAATTGCTTCCAAATGTTGATTTTGTTCATCTTATCAAACCAGATATAACCTGAAACTACTCAACCGAAACACTTAAACTTTCTCATTTAACTTGTTTTGCACAGTAATGGCTTGTAACGCACCCAATGCCCCCTTTTGCTTCCTTCTGAATTCTTCTTTTTCTCAGTGGAATAGGAGGGTAGCTTGGCCTAGATTTGTCTGTCCTCGATACTCTCGGGGGCTTTAATGGGAATATAATGATATCAACACAGATTTACCTGCGCAGAGTCCTGCAGATAAATGGGTCAAAGGGATGAAAGGATGATGGAGCTACTCAGTAGGAAGGAGACAAGGATGTCAGCTGCTGGGGGTCTCCAAGTGGGAAGATTTTAAATTATTTAGTAGAAACTGTGATTTATTTTAGATTCCCAACAGTTGGAGTCCATCTTATTTGAAAAAAAGAGTAGTAAAATGTCTTTTAACTCCATGAACTGTATGCATTTGAGTGTTGTTTCATTCATTTCCAAATCTTTGCGTCAGTGATCCAAATCTTTCTGATTTAGTGCGACTCAGTTCAGCTCAAAAAGCTTCTGCCTTTTATACAATCCAAAGATAGCGCTGCTTGAGTTGTGAATTTAAGTTGTAGCACACAGGGGGTCATTTGTGCGAACACAATGACAGCCTCTGACATGTCGGCACGCCTGTAAAGCAGTCGGTCCATCTGTGCTTGGCCCAGTTTTTGGGTTATGTGGTGGCATTCCAAACCCCATTCTCAAAGGGGACAGACAGTGGCACACAGTGTGTCTCTGTCTGTCTGTTACTGGATAAATATAGCCCTGACATTCAAACAGCCCACAGTTTAGCTTGTCAATTCATCTTTGGCAGGCACTGGATAATCAGATGCCCCCAGAAGTGACTAAATTTGCAAACCTGGGCCTGAATGAACAACGCGTGTTTTACCCACATGAATTATTACATAACTGACATAGTTTGCTTGGTGAAATTCACAAAATGCATGTAAAGTACATGGAATTACTCTACTTTTACTCGTGCAGGTATGAGGGTGCTTCAAGTCGAGTGGAAATACATTGATTGTCCATGATAAAAAAAATCAAATAAATGATTCAATTTGACCCCAGAATCGGTCTCACGCATTGCCCTAAGGACCAAGGTTCTAGAAGTGGTGTTTGAGTGTTTTTTGTATTCAAGTAGGCCACAAGAAATCCAAGCTAATTTGGCACATGAAAAGAGGGACCAGCATCTGAACGCAGAGGAGGGACATTAAAGAGGTATGTGTGTGAGTACAAATAAATGAACCTGTTGGGAATAGTATGTTACTGCAAGAGAGGAGGGGTGGAGTGCTGATTGGTTTCAAAGGCCAGGGTATCCTATAACACACACTGAGTATACATGCGCAATGCATACTCAATGTGCACAAGACATGGGGGGGTGGGGGGGACTGAAAGGAAGGGAGTCGGTTTTGCTGAAAATTTTAATCAACTTGAAATTGGCTTTAAACAGTTAAACCCACTCATTCAGTCTAAGGCAGCACTTTGGGAATTCATAAAGCAGCACATTCATAGAACTACTTCTCCAGCATGTCAGTTTCCTCATAAATCTCTGCAAAAAGTTGTTGTACAGCCCCTTTTGCAGCTTAACAAACTGGATAAAACTGTCATGAGGTGCTGAAGAATGAGTGTGTTCACCCAAAGGCAGGACATGCTCTCTTTTCCTGACTCTGTGTTTGTGTAAGCTCCTCTGTGAATGAATGCGTAACAAGTAAGGTGAGCAGTCTGGGCTGGATTAAAGCGGCTGTGTGGAGCATAAATAATGGAAGCCGAAGCAGTAGAGCCACGGCTGTAAAAGCTACCAGTGTCAGTTCCTTTGAGGATAGCCTCCCTTTCAGATTTAAACATTTTTTCTCTTTTTTTTTTTT
Source organism: Craterocephalus amniculus (assembly GCA_036024015.1). Taxonomy (NCBI): domain Eukaryota; kingdom Metazoa; phylum Chordata; class Actinopteri; order Atheriniformes; family Atherinidae; genus Craterocephalus; species Craterocephalus amniculus. Next base: position 3,139 of record JAVQJG010275933.1, read on the forward strand.
TTTCAAATTCCCTTCTCAAATATTACTTTTTGCTACTCTCTGTGGAAGAAAGCATATTCCACTGATGTTATCATATTATTTCTGATTGGATCTACTCATCTTATGAATCACTGGTGATTTGCGTTTGCTTTTTAAAGTGTACACTGGTGTGTCAGAAACCATAGCTACAGTATGCAGTGAGTCAGAGCCTACTGCTGTATGTTTGCCGAGCTTAGCCGAACACCAGACAGGGATATCCCTGGTAATCAGGACATTCCTTAGACCAACTTCTACCATGGTCTTGGAATCCTGACTTCATATTTATTTGTCTGAGGAAGATTAACCGAGCACACCCTGTACACTCACTGTTAACACACAATCACACCTGGGAGCCACTACTGCTTGCTACAGTGCAGCTGGTTGCACAACACAACAGAAGCTGAGGACATATGTCAAGCATGTTTGGCAATTAGCCCCCGTCTGCCTAATAAGTTTCTTTGGTAATAAAGCCATAGATCACATGAGACTATCCCCTAGTAAAGTCTAGACAAGGGTGGCAGTCTGGTATTTACAGGACTGACCTATGGCTAGATGCAACTTAAAGAAGAATTTCTGTTGATTTTATGGGACTGAAGATGAAGCAACTGGTTGTGAACAAAGAAATTTGGTTTTAAGTTCTTTGTTAACCCTAGAAAATAGCAGCTTGTTCAGCAGATAGAGACTTACTGTTGTTAAATTGTGGATTGGCATCTAGTTTAACTTTAGAGCTCAGTAAAGTGTACTTTAAGGAGTTCCAGCGGTGTCTCATTTACAGGTAAATCTGGTCTGTCAACTAATATATAATGATTCCTATGACTTTCCTACTGCACCACTCTAAAGCAATCTGTATGTCCAATAAGTAGTTTAATTTGAAAATTCCTCCAAAAACTATCAGCATTGCGATGTCATTGTAAGGATGTTAACCCACACTGAGTACATGTATTATGTCACAGGGCCATTAACATAGCTATGGATTTTAGAAGTTCAGCCATGAAGCTCCAATTAAAGTGTCTCTCTAACACACATTCATAAATTTTTATGACTAGGTGCAAAACGAACGCAGAACAAACCCACATCCACAGGTGGTGTAATGGCCAAGTTTACATTTTTTATTTTTTGTCCATTGGTGCTATGCTTCAAATATACCAAATTTATTTTAGAAGATATTCCAAACAAATAGCCCAATAATATGAGTGGGGTGTGTTTAACATCTAAGGCGTTGTCTTCACAGAAACTAGTTAAGATGTGCGACCAGCAAAAGGAAGTCGAATGAAAGAAGAAAGAAATTAATCTGCTATGTATTTAATGGCCACACAGACCACTGCTGCCTTCTGTACCGAATGAAAAAGCCTTTAGAGCTAAATGTTATTATAACAAATGGCCTCTTATGGACAAAACATGTTTCAGTTTGTCTAGAAACCCTTCAAGGCCTTCTTGACTCTTCCCTTGTAAACCAACCAAGTTGTTTTGTGTTTTGTTGATTACTAAGAGCTGTTGCGATTTTTTTTTTTTTTCAAAAGAGCAATGAATGGAGCTCAAATTTAGCATTTGATTTCATGTGCAACGGTGTCTACAACAGGAACTTTGGTTCCACTTGGCAAAGTCCCATGTGACTTTTGTGTTTGCATCAGTTATCATAACCTATGCATACTCCTGACTGTGTTTGTTGCCATATCAGAGTGTGGATTGTGTCATATTGACATTCAACAGAACTTGTCTTGGATACTTATCAGCAATGGAAGATTATTTGGAGGGCAGAGAAAAGAACTGATATGGGAACATATAAGGGTGAGGCTTTGATGCAATCGAAATAACCAGAACTAAAAAAAATTAACTGGTTTGATGCCCATCTACCTACACACACATGTCCTCTCGCTGTCACTGAGGAAAATGCTGATTGTAAAAAAAGAAACATATCTTGCTCTTTAGCCTCTCATCACCTCTGCTGATGTTTAAATCTTGTGGGGGGGGGGTTCAACACTGTTCCTCTTGTGTTTCTCTCTTCTGGTACACTTTGTGCTCAGGCAAGCGAATACCATTCCTTTGAGGGTGCAAGAGATATCAGGAACATGCCACAACAGTACATTATCTTCCCTCTAAACTCTTTTGAAGGATTGGCATTGTTCCTTTTGCTGTTTAGACTTGAGAGAGCGTTTGTATTTAGTAGTTTGTGAGTTTTTGCAGAGTGCATTGCTGTGGTATGTCAATCACAGCTGTTGCCTTTGAGGTAATTACTGTTTGTGTGATTGGACAAAGTGACGAGTAGAAAAGGTCATTTTATAGAAGTTCAGTTCAACTCAAACCTACATAAGCTATACTTCATGTCAAATAATGATAAATGATATACGGGACATGTGTAATGTAATAATTGCTTGTTATCATGACCTTTACAGGAAAATATTACCACGAGTTTAGGATCCGATGGTTCCTTGTAACAGCTAGGCTAGGTTTAAGTCTCAGCGAGACCTGTCCTTTCCATCTTAATATCCAGCAACTGTCCAATAAAGGCCACTAGAGCCAGAAAAAAAGATAAAAAAAGATAAAACCAAAGACATTTGCTCTAGAGCCAGCATTGAGTTTGTCTGATCAACATGGGACAAACTAGTAACATGGGGGGAGGGGTGGCAAGGTGCCATGCACTACAACCTTGCTGCATTTGAAGTGATCATCCAAAGGTGATGACCAAAAGTGTTTCTATATTCATAATTCTACCCTAATCAAACAAATTAATTTAAATTATTTTCAAATTAAATGTCCTTATTTAACACGCCTAAACTTGAAGTAAATGAAAGTTACTTTTCAACTGGAAAGGTATGAATGTTTCAATGTCACATCAGTCAATTTCATCCCAATATCATGATTTCACCAAAAACTGATGGTCTATTTGAAATTATTCCACTGGACAGAAATGAGCTGATTGCAATGCAAATAATATTACTTAAATCAGATATACAAAAAAGAAGATCTATAGATCTAATGAAAATGGATTTAAGCATTGAATTCAGCAGCTTTTTTATTTCTAATTCAAGTGTGTGAAGGGATCCATTTCACATTTGAAAGAAAAAGTATGTTTGTTAGTCATTTGTCACAGGTTAGATACCTGTGAAGTCGTGCCAAAGAGCAAAGCATACCTTGCAATCTTTAAGAGGATCCTGCAGCTTGATCTCAGAAGTCTGTAATTAATTTTGCTGCAGGGTAGTCCTCAGCATTCACTAACCTGCTTGATGAGCTTCAGGCTGAACAGTCAGATCTCAACCTGCATAATCAGCTCTGTGAAGTTTATGTCACAGCTTCTGACGTTCTCTTTGTTTTTGTGCTTTCGTAAACAAATATGCAGAGTCACAACATTTCTATTTAACAGTTTGGTCATGAGAGATTTCCACTTTGTTTATTTTTTGTAGCAGTTATTTATGTGAGAATGTGAATGTGCAGGAGTCCAAGTAATGTCTGGTTGCAGTGGCTTGTGCAACAATCAAAGTAACTATTCAGAAATTAACAGAGAGCAGGTTGGGTTTGTACATGTTAGTTTGCATACGAAATGACCAAGGTTAATGTGAGAAAAACATTTTTTATTTACAAAGTCTATAAAATAACAGTCAGGTGTAACCTATTATACTTATGATAAGCAGTTATAAGCGGGACATATTGGCGTAGTCTCTGTGAAGAGAACCGATGAGCATGAAATGAGTGGGAATATTCCGATGATCCTTGGTGACTAGTTCCCATTGTAAAACCTTGGCAGGCAGCATCACATGCAGACAGGGAGTACAAGGTGATAAAGGTAGTCTGCTAATAGCAGGAACCCTAGTCCACATGTCTGTAATGCACATGTGTATGCAGGACCATAGCTGGACACACACACACACAGCTTGCTCACTGCTTCATACTTTATTTATCTGTCACTCATTCACATGCTGAAGGCCGGCACTCGGCAATACGCAAAGGTACTTCATATTTTCACGCCTTCTAACATGAACTCTCTGTCAACCCTGTTATGACAGTACTAGAGGGACATGACAAGACTTATGGGCATACTGTAACTGTGTGTGTTTGTGTGCGTGTGTGTGTCTGAGAGGAAAATATGTGTTTCCATGTTTGGTCACATTGTCTATACCAAAGAGACCGGAGGTACATGAGTAGTTAGCATTGTGAGACTTGTGCTACATGCGAACAGAACATAAAATAGACTAAATATTTTCACACATTCTTCAGTGCCATTGGACTAAATAACTTCCCATTGGGACTTTTGAAGTGCTAGATTTACACCACAAGTTTGTGTACAGCTCAATATTTTCTCCTAACGCCTAACTCATCCAACTGGTCCTTAACTTATCTGTGAAATCTCTCTCAATATACACAATATTTGTATCTCTGCAGTTTATTATCTATGTCCCTTTACTTTCAATCTATTCTGCACAGCACTAATGTGTGTGTCTAAAACTGATTGTATGAATGGTGGGTTTATGTTCGGACATAAACATAAAGAGACCTGATAGTTTTTCTCCATTAGCTGCTTCTCTTATTTAAATTTACACACTGAAAGTGGCAAAGAGGCATTAAGGTAGTATTTGCCAAAGTTTAAACTTATCCTGCACAGACTCCAAACAGACTACTACCTTCTGTCCTGCTTGTTGTGTCTTTGTTGATTGTGTTTCTCTACTGGAGTTAACCCTCTCATGCTCTCTGTCCAAACTTATTGTGCCCTCATTGGCCATAGAAGTTTGTCAAAACTTCCAAAATATCAAGTTTACTATATATCTTTACTATATACTAAATATCTGGTAGAGGTGAGTGAAAAGATGACTTAGATTAGAACTTGGTGGGGTGAACCTGGGTCAAGTTGTAAAGGCTCATTTATGCTCCGTCATATATTAAAATAGGTAGGTTCATTCCAAATCTCATGTATCGATATCCTCATACTTCCATGCATCTTTTATGTTGCCATTGTTGATCTCCACTAGTTGGGGGCACTGAGTTCATAGTTAACTCCTGCAACCTGACGTCAGTTTCAGACACTTGTTAGTGGTAGTAATGTGCAGCTTTAACATTATTTCCAACCATTTAACTCACCCTGAACACTTGCATAGCCTACTTCAAACGTTTGTGCGATTTCTACAGTTTTAGTCTTCATCTTTCTTCATTTTTTTCATTCCCTCCCTTCTTCTTCTTCTGGTGTGTTTCTGCTCAGCACTGCCCCCACAATTTCCAGCGGTATTGCTACATCTTCTGCATCTAGTGACAGCGATTCACAAAGATCTGAAATGCAACAAACCAATGCAGGAGAGGGACAAAACTGTCCCACTTCTAGCCAAAACATCGTGTCATTGAGGTAAGAGGTTACGCAACATGTTTCATAAGTGAAATTTGACACTTTGTTACTAGTGTGCCTACAAGGAGGGCGACAGTATAATACCTAACCTAGCATTATCTGAACTTAAACATTACTTAAGCCTATTGTGTGAGAAGTAGCTTTAACAGCACAACCTTTTGGAAACAATAAAGGCTTATTTTCAGCTGCTGTGTTTTTAAACTGGTGATGTAACTTTCCGCAGTGTGAGTAAAAAAGAGGCAGGCAAACACTCAAGCAATCATTGACATGGCTTGACTTTGTATTGGAGGAGAACCCAGACAATTTGGCATTATATTTACAGTAAATGTGCACAACCAAAGAAAGCTAACAGTGTCCAAAAAAAGTTAAACTAGTGAAACAGTTTAACTTCTGAATGGTTGCATGGTTTCTAAAGTAGGTAGCACAGGTTGGCACAGGTTGTGAGGCGCACTGGTTGCCTCGTTTTTTTCCCACTGGAACATCATACATTCAGCAACCATTACAATGACAGGATCTACATTATATCACATCAAAAGTCATTTCACATTTGAATGCTGTTTCCTCCATTTCCCCTCGCTATTTGAGGATTGAACACTCCACTCGTCCTCCAAACTATGTGGTTTGGGATGCCCTCTGATACACCAGAGCCTCTGTGAGAATGCACAAACAGAGGGTTTGTGTGTTGGGGGCAGTTCAGGGTGAGGGTGATGTGAGGGCCCCAAGTCCACAAGCGGGGCCTGTGCTCCTGCGCTCTTCACAGATGAGAGCAGGTTTGCACTTGTGACAGATGTGAGAGAGTCCGTAGACAACATGGAGAGCTTTCTGCTTCCTGCAACATCCTCCAGCATGACCGGTTTGGTTCAGTAATGCTTTGGCGAGGGAGACATTTCCTTGGAGTACTGCACAGACCTCCATGTGCTAGCCAGAGGTACCCTAACAGCCATTAGCTACCATAAAACATCCTCAGTCAGACCAGGCTGCAGTGGGATCAGGTCTCCATGGGTTAATGTTTTCAGTTGATCATTCTTTTGTTATTTCGTTCTCAACACATTCCACTAAGTAATGAATAAGATTTTAAAGAGCAATATTTAATTCATCATGATTTAAGATCCATCCATCCATCCGTCCATCTGTCCATCCATTTTCTACTTATTCAAACTCAGACTTCTCTTCCTCACCAGTTCACTGTCACTTGCAGTTCATACATTTCTCAGATCAGCCGCTCCACTTTCCTCTATATGGCACTATGATTACCTGTAGAATAAATATATCAGTTAACTGATTTACTAAATTGCTTTATCAGACAGAGTCAGAGGATTTATTTTCCTACAAGCTTGCAGTTCCATCCTTGTGACAAACCACTCAACTTCTAAAGAAGCAAAAGGTTTGACCAAGAATGTCACCTGACTTGAATCTAATGGAACACCTCAAGGTTTTTTTTTTGGAAAGAAGAGCAGAGCAACACAACCCCTCCAGCAAAGAAAAGAAAATAGTTTAGGAATTTTTGAACACCTCCCAAAAAATTCAGTCACATTAGTCAGAGTGTATTTAGTCTATCAATGAAAAACACACATTCAGTGGCCTCAACTTATGTTTGACCTTTTTTATCTTTATTTTGCTTTCTCACCTCACATTTTCATCATTTAAATTAAGTTTAATGTTAATTGTGCTTACACTGTGAAAAAGATGCCAAGCGATCTTAATAAAATTAATAGTTTGTTAGTGCAGCTTTAACCAGACACGCCTGAAGGCAAGATATCTCGGCAGGGTCTCTTCATCCAACTTCCCACCAGTGTGGTGAAGGGAGGGGTGGCCAGGCCTTTTTAAAAACTGAATGGATGAAGAAATCCAAACCTTTACAGGCCCTATTGTGCCACGGCATCAAAAGGAGCAGTTGCACGACAGGAGCTTTGATCATGAGACAAACAGAAGGGGAAAGGGGTTTGTTTTGGGAATGGGGCGGAGCGGACACCCCTGCCGATGAGCTCATAAAAAGACAGTAACGCACAGGTGCACCGAATTTTAGTACAAGTGTGTGGCCAAATTGCATGTACACGGCTATATGCTATCGTGTTTGCATTGTTGAATGAGCGAGATGTGGTGCTGCCTCTTTGATCCCCGTCTGTGTTTGTGCTTGAGGCAAAGTCACACAATCATTCTGTGTTCTTCACGTCCTGCAGTGTAATGTTTCATTGTGACTGCTATGTGAAATTAAATAAGATTTACCATAGCTACCATTTGGTCACCTCTACACTCTACATCCTTTTTATGGATGCTGCAGAAATCCAAATGATCTCTTTTAAAAAAGACCTAAAATCAAATCTTACCAGTAAAAACATGCATTGGAAAAAATACAAATGTTGGAAAGTTGTATGCTTAGTTGTTAGAAACTTCATGTTTGTAATAATATTTTTTTATGCAAAGCTGTAAATCATGCCCAGGGGGACAAATTCTTTGCTTATTACAAAATCCATAAAGCACTTAACAGCAGGTCAAAGTTTAAGACAGAGCTTATGCTCAGTTATTGTGGCTCAGGTGTTTCAATAACTCTCCCTTGAAGATATCTTTTGATGTTTTCATCAATATTTAACCTCTCTTATCCTTTTTACTGAGCTATTCTGTGGCCAGATAAATGACATATGCTACTGTGTGCACTTCTACTGCAAGGTGTGTCATTACACAAGAAAGAAGAAACAATTGCAAAGGGAGCCCTTCTGAGACATGGACCAAATCTGCTTTTTAAAATGGATATTCAGACTTCCTGAAACAAAATTTTCTGTTTCAATGATAAAACAAATAAAACATCGTGTGCGGACATGCACGTGTGACTTAGTTGAGTTTTCCCCAGCGGTGTCTTTTGCTGGTTCTTTCCCTGCCTGGTCACATGTGGCTGAGTTCCCAGTGGAAAAAGAACAGAGGGGGACCTGGGCAACCATCAACATGCTGGTGGTCACCTTGCAGCAGAGTGGTCAAACAGTGGAAAGTCACAGCTTATCTTAATCAGGGGTTAATTCTGTGCGCTGATAAGAGATTAAAGACAGTGAATCTGCTGCACAAATAACAATAAGCCCAATGAAATAAACTGTAGCACAGCCTGATGATCTATTAAGGCTTCATTTGACCTAAATGACTTAGCCTAGCCTAGGCTGCACAAAAGTCAAGAGTTTTGTTTGAACAAATCTGCATCTTTACTTATTTTCTTTCTACAAAGAAACACCAGTTCTTTTTTTTTCATATATATCACCTTCTGGACCAGACTGTCCCACTTTACAACAATGACTGCGCTATTTCACAAGTACTTGTTTGATATAAACCCGGGCCACAAAATGTGATTTGCAGACTATTTGCACACCAACTAGGTGTTGATGAAGGACAAATACAGCCCATAAAAGTCAAGGTGTTCTCCGTATTGTGGAAAGTTTACGATAGCCACAATCAGAGTTTCCTAATCAGCTGAAAACAACAGAGGCCTCTGGAATATTTGGCCCCAGTCAGTGTGGTCACAACACTCTGCTGGTGAGTGGATGTGTGCATGTGTGTATGCTGAAGAGTCTTCAGATAAACAAAGACAGGGGTCCTGTTGACAGATCAATTAAAAAGCAGACATAATGAGGAACACGTGGTCTCAGCATGCCTAGCCCATTACTCAAATTAGAAGCAGGCACCAGGGTTTTTTTTTTTTTAAACAAAGAAAAAAGAGCAATGTTATGAAACTCTATGAGCACCTTCCTGTAAATCTAGATTCAAATTACCATGAGCATTCAAATATGGAAACAACCCATTGATTTTTATCATTTCCTGTATTCATTCATTCCCATGCATTCACATGCTGGTTCCAGAGAAATTATTTTTAACTTGCAAAACCATTTCCTTTCAGTGGGATGAATGGTTATTTGCATCTCTGATGTTAAAATGACTGTTTTTGTTTATCTAAAGGTTAAACTTATTCTTTGCAATAAGAATAAGCTAAAAGGAAGAAAAAAAACTCCCAGAAGCCATTAGTTAATCTGATTTTAACATGTTCAAAGTATTAAGATGTAAAAAATTGGGATCAGTAGTCTATAAGTTCAAAGTAATGTTTCAGGACAAAAACTAGTCTTCTTATTATAAATACAGTTTGGTTATTGTCATTTTCAGGGTAAAAGGTTAGATCTTGTGGACTTAGTTAGAATGGGATCGCTGAATATCCAAGACTGTGTGTATTTGTACAAGTGTTTTGGTTTATTTGTGCATAATGGAATAAGACAACTGTTTATTAAGTCATGTAACCAGATCATACACTGTGTCATGTGTTTATTTTGTTAGATTTGAGCTGTCCATGATGAGGGACTTTCCAAAAATATCCCTGCAGAACATAAAGTGGAACTTAAGGGTATTTCCAGGGGGTTACCTCATAAATGGATGCAGCATTTGCAGTACAACAATGCCGTAGTGCTGTTGTTGTGTTTGAAATGTCTCCACAGAAACAGCATTATTACAGCTGCTAGAAATTATCTAGGAGCTCTGGAGATTTTAAAATACACAGATACTTGAGAGGCTAAAAGCAAGGTCTGAATTTAGTTTGTGATTGGCACTCATTCATTCTGCACTTATCCAGTCATTGCCAAGAAAATAATTATTATGAGTTTTCTTTAGCTTTGAGTGTTTATCTGGCGGAAGTTTCATCAAGTTAGTATACATCAAGATAAAATGGCTGTTACACATTGGTAGTAATGAACCTTTGTCCACATGTAAACAGTTTTATTACTGAGGTAAATACAGTTTGGGAATCTCTGTTTGGGGTGAAAATATTTACAGACTGTGTTCGCAGTGTTAAAGCATGAAACAGGGAAATCTGAAGACTTCTGGAAACTGTGACCTACATACCCGTGTTTTGGTTCCTGGTTTGATTTCATTAGTCACTTCCTATTGTCCTCTGATTTGTCAGACATTTGTCATGTGTATAGCACAACCAAGCAGCCAGTGCTTTGTCTTGTGTTTACTTCAGTATTCATGTGTTTCTACATCATATCTCATGGTTTACAACTGAAGATTTTTTTTTAACTTTTTGAGAAACTAAGAAGTACAATGGTGATAATATCACTATTATCGATGATTGCTGAGAAATGTTTGGATGAGTAAACTGTACAGTATATTGCCTCAAATGATTCACACGCTTGCATTGCTTCTCCATACTGGTGTCCTGGCTATATGCTGCCAATGGAGGCATGGCGCATAATGAACCCCTATCTGCTATAAATCTCAAACATCATGGCTTTTATATCCCATCTGGAACTCCATAAAACACAGCAAATTTTTCATCCTCCTAGCAAGGAAGAGCACCACATAGTTATATTTTTGGGATGGGCGGGATAGTGGGCAAGTTGGGTTGTTTCTCCTGCACAAAATGCAGCAAGGCATACTACCTTTAGATCTGGAAAACGGTGCATTCACATCCCGAAATGCCAGAAATCAGCTTCCATAAACTCATTAACAAAGTGATTAAAATTTCAAAGAGACCAATTAACAATCCAGACTATTAAGACTCATTACAACCTAAACTAAAGAGTGTAAGGATGGTGTTTATTCTGAATATCTGCATTTATTTATTATTTAATACATTAAATAATAATATAGTTTAATATAATATAACATAATATAATATAATATAATATAATATAATATAATATAATATAATATAATATAATCCAACTCACATTTCCACAAAATATCATTTATATATTTTGTCAACAACCAATTAATAGGTGTGTTATTCCACATTTTCCATCCTGATCAGCCAGTTTTTGAAATGTTCACAGAAAGGTGACGGAGAGAGAAGGATCAGAGAGGAATGCAAAAAGAGGTAATAGTGGAAGAAAAAATGTTCATGTAAAATACATGTGTGCTGCAGGAAAGGAAAAAAGGAAGACATTTCTTTAAAAAAAAAAAAAAAAAAGGTCTGCCGGCTTCTCCTCACAGGTGTTTCTTTCCTTTTAAGAGGGGATTCCTCCTTCGTGTTGAGGATGAACATTATAACCACCTTCGCTGTTGCTATGCCAACGTGGCGGCCCATCACTTTTCTCTCAGCTGTGAACATTGCTGCCCATAAGTACCAGCAGTTCAAGGGCCCTCTGTAATTACCCACAATCCATCTGCACTTCCATCTGAGAAAGCGTTTGAAGAATGAAGAACAGAGAGGCTCAAGCAGTTATTTGCATATTCTGTTGCACAAGATGGCGCGTCGCTTCAGAAGGTCACATGTGTGTTCAACACGGGATGCGACAGTCAGAGCCATAACATGTCATTTCCCTCCAACATGTTTTTCTCATGCTCCATTCAAAATCATAAATATAGCATGTTTTCTATTTATCTTTCAGCATTGTTACCATAAATGTGTATTTTATTCAGTCTGGCGTCTAAATACCTCCACATGTAAAAAATATAAACTTCCCAATGGTGTTTGAGGTTGAATTGCTGGATACAACAGGCTACTATCATAACTGCCGATGCAGCAAACACTTATTTCTGACTTGTCACCAATGGAATTTATGTTTCAAGCCATCCAGTAGCATTAATGCAACCAAAAAGATCCTTTTAAATCTGCAAGGGGTCTTTAAATAATCAACCTAAGGCCTAATCAATCATTAAGGCCTAATTTGAAGGATTTTAAGGGGTTAAAAAAAAAGGGAAGAGACAATTTGCTACTATAATCAGCTATGAAAAAGCATCAAAACCAATAAGAAGAGAAAACAGAAAAAGGGTCTTTCATTAGATGCTTGTCAATCAACAATATAGATAGCCTCCTCTTTAACAATCAAACAGTGTAGCTGTTGTTTTCACCAAGCTGTTGTTTTTCAAAGTAATCATCAGCCTCGTGTGATATAATTGCACATGGCTGATCTGACACACGAGGTGAAAGCAGGAAATAACCGCACATGTAGCATGTAATTATTCAATAAGCTCTTTGTGTCATCCACAGCAGTCAGAGCTTTGGTTGGGTAAGTTGTGATCACAATGCAAAACAGCAGAAAAATGAAGTCTTGTATTTTGAACTGCTGAGCATGCAAAGCCTGCTGACATGTAATTAGTCGGGCCTTCGTTAGGAGGCAATTCACCGCTGACATGTGAAGATTCATTCTCATTATCTCCTAGTTTTTATGTGTGTATATTTATGTGTGGTTTGGCAAAGATAAGGTAATGTCAAGTGTGAGTTTTCAATGCAGAGGTTCTTTATGCTAATCAGTATCATTACAGAAGACCAAAGGACCTAAATGAAGCATTTCTGTTCCTTCTGAGATTTCCCAGTTTTAAGGTAAGGCAAGTATTTGTATTACTTTCATGTACGTGACAACTCAAGGTGCTTTACATAAAAACATTATAGACAGCGGGGTGCAGAACGCATTAAGCAGAACTAAAACAGAGTGAAATGGTAAAAGAAACCCTGAGAGAAAATATCCCTTCTTCTTACAAAAAGCAACAAATAGAAACGTTCTAATTCTGATTTAAACTGCTGAGAGTTTCAGCAAACCTGAGGAGAGGAGCACAAAGCTGAACTCTGCCTCTCCAGGTTTAGGTCTGACTCTAGGAACTGAAAGTAGACCTGACCCTGATGACCTGAGGGATCTGGTTGGCTCAGAACGAACCAGAAGTTCCTGAATGTCTGACTGTCTGAAAGTGGATTCTTTGACAAACTGGAAGCCAGTGTAAAGATCTGAGAACTATTGTTATATGATCCACTTTCCTGGTCTGAGTAAGAACTAGAGTAGCTGCATTCTGGACTAACTGCAGCTGTCTGATGGACTTTTTAAGGAGACCTTTAGTCTCCTGGTGAGATGGTTATGTAGATTTGTGTGTTACAGCATAGCTATGGTATCATATTTTTTTCTTTTTTATATCATTTGAGCCAGTGGGAGCATGTAGATGTTGAATAGCAGGGGCTCCAGGATGGAGCTTGCTCGGATTAACATTTACCTATAGACACAAAGAAGTCCAGTTCAGCCAGTGTAGTAAGTTGTCATGTTATGGTTGACCTTGTCGAACTGTGTGTCCCTTTATACTCCACCTCAAGAAAACCCCTTCATACAAACCATAATATGAATTTTAGTTTAGATTTTTATGATAAAATAACGTAAAGGAACTGCTCCTTCCTTTTGAACTTTATTAAAAAACCTGACTCGTTAAATAGGCTTAACTAATTTCTTGTTCTTTGCCGTTGCGACGAGCTGCCAATCACTATCAGCTCTTGCACTCAAAAAGCATCTTCATCACCAAACCTAGAGACATCCAGTTTGAGCCTGTCAGTCTGGGTTCTGTCTCCATCCTCTGCTAACGGTTTTAGTACATTTCAGTGTGAGCACTCAGGTGTGAAGGATTTGGGCATCAAGAGGCTGGCTGTTTATTGTGCTGGTGTCATAGGTGATAAGGTTATGGGGTCTGCAGCTGCTTTGCTTGCTATTGTTGCTGCGTCCTAACATCAGGACCTATGGATTAGGTCCTCTGAGGGTTGAGTTCCTGCACAATGTGACAAAGCTCAGCGGTGACATGTGGCTATTAACCGCGCTGCTAAATAAATAATGATGTGACAGCAGAAAATGTGGAGAAGGAGACATAAACAAACCATGAACTGCATCGCCACACATAGCATGTGGACATGAATGAGTTGCTCACGTAAGTAATGGCCTGAGCGTGAGTAAAATCCTCCATGCATGTGTTTCTGTACAAAGACACATTTTTTTCTGCACATTTTCTTTCTGCCACACGTTATTGTAAAACATGTGCTTGTGTGTGTGTGTGTGGTGGGGTGTGTGTGTGTGTGTGTGTGTGTGTGTGTGTGTATGTGTGTGTGTGTGTGTTTGTGGGCACAGACTGCTGACCAGGCAGCATATGCCAGAGCTCGGGCCCTCAAAGACACACAGTCAGCACAATGCCTGTCAAGGCAGTCAGCCAATCAGATCACTTAGAGCATGGGGCAAAATGCAGGCAGGAACCAATTGTAGGAGAGGTATCTCTGTGGCTCAAATCAGCTGTGGTATACAACACCTGCAAAGCACCTTTCTTCATGCTGACACACATCTAGCTATAAAAACTAATGTCACCACGGAAAAAAAGGCTTAAAAGAGTTGCAACCAGGTTGAATACTGTGATCATGGGTAATTTAGGTCAACATACATAGATAGCAACTGTCTTTTAACTTGCTGAATTCAACTTCTCTGAAAAAATTCTCAGTTTTCTCCAGTTTCCCTAAAATAAATCACTATTCATACTGCAGTTACAACAATTGTATTACCCAAAGTCTATATTATTCCCTTCATTCCCGATTCCAAGTTCTATCAATACTCCACGAAAACTGCACCTGTGAGTTATTCTTTGTGTATTAAAGGTATCTGTAAAGAAAAGTCTGCTAACAGTATTAACATTTCATGGACACATGATAAAGAAGCTTATTTAATCTTTCCCCAGTTCCAATAGTAATGTATTTATTTCCATTGCATTGAAAGCTACAAGTCTGGGATTCCTCCAAGACAGCAAGGCAATAAGCTACAAGACACGAAGGGACAACTTTACCTCCTGCAGGCTGTGTTGGACCACAAGCTCTGATTAGCATGATTTTCTGAGATCCAGATCTGGATCTGGAGCTTATCCCAGCACTTACTAAGTGAGAGGCAGCGTAAAACCCTGGAAAGGTCAGCAGCCCATCATAGGGCCATTTTCTGAGATGATTAGACTAATTTAACTTATTACTTTTAATTAGATCGCAGATATCGGTCCACACTGCTGGACTAACTGAGCTACCAGCTGCCCTGAAGAAAGGAAAAACTCCATTCTTTAAACAGCTCCTGTAAAGAAAATGATTGAGCAAAAGAGAAGTAATATATCTCTTTACAGCAATTTTTGTAGAAGGCATTACAAATATAACGGTAAAAGAAAGAAGGGGAAAAAATAACAATGCTTCAAAATCAGTTTTTTTAACTATCTGTGATACTTTTAAGACATTAAACATCGTACATCAAAATTCTAAGTCACCTAAAATTGATTTTATGGATTATTTTTTTCTTTTCAGAAATGTGACATACTGACCTTTAAAAGGTTAAAATAAGGTTGAAATTTTACATATTTGGCTGTTTTGGTTATGAATGAAGTGAGAAAGATTTGAGGAAAAATAAGTGAAAAAAAGACATTTTTAGACAGACTGTCCTCCAATGAACTGAAAGGGAAGTAAATTAAAGTGAGCCACATAGGTTAAACTCCTCTTATGAAAGTGAACCACTATCTTGCTCAGTTTGAAAATACAGGGCTCAACCAGAGCTCTGTGGACCATTACTGGCCTTACAGCCTGCCTCCACCCGGGGTCATGGGCCTGGGGGATTTAAGGCTTTGGTCGCAGTATCCTCTTAAGACAGGAATGGGCAGTTAAATGGATCAAGTCACCGGAGGGAAGTGGAGTACTTAAGCTAAAAACTTTCATATAATGTGTGAGGACAAAACCATTTCAGCAATAGACTTTGAATGTGATTATTGACCAATAAATAATTTCCTAATGAGGATAAGAGGTGGAATGCAAACCATTCGTGTCAACTGTTAAGCAAAAACTGCAGTGTTGCTTTGATAGCTAAAACTGTATCCACATGGTTGCCTAAAGAGACCACATTAGGGGTAGAACAGTGAAAACAAAGCACCTGTTTTGATTTTTCCATCAGAAGTGTGCTAATCTTCTCTACCACAAAAGGTAGGCAGTGTGGCAGCATTTTTACATGGTACAATCAAAGGCCAACACATATGTAAGACGTGAACGAATGCAATATAAACTTGTTCCTATCCGAAATGATCAAATGGGATTTGTTTTTATGAAATCTTCAACTCCAGCCCTGGGGCCTGTTCTGTCCCCTCCTGCAGTATTTATATGAATACACACAAGCACCATGTCCACACAGAAGATAGAGCCCAGATATGACGGTTCAACCTAACATCCACATCTGCCCAGCTCAGTGTCCATTTAAAAGATGTTTGGCAATATGCAAAAGAGTTCAGATACTGGAAGCTGCGGAACAACTTATTCACCACTTATTGCTGCACTCTGGGCATCAATGCATTCACAAGGTTGTGTCAGGAAGGTGGGTACCTTTCGGCCTGCACAGCAACTTATTCAAAAGGAAGGGGCCATCATATTAGAAATAAATGGCAGGGTTGGTGAGTGCACAGAGTGTAAACATGTAAATTAATAGAGATCAATTTGTTTTTTGTAACTTTCTCAGTAATACTCCTTTATAACAATCAATTTTTTTCACAAAAAACATGTTGTATTATTGTGAATTTTGTAGGGGAAAAAACATCAAATGTTGAGAAGGAATTCTGGGACTGTTGTTTGCTAACAACTAAATTAACCTGAGCCAACTGACCAAATGCAAGCTAAAATCCAATTTGGTGGGTATAAATAAAGACCTACTGGCCAGTCTGGCAGGTGATGAATGAAGCAAATCACATTTCCCATGAACATAATTCCATGACAGTGTAATGGGACACACTTGCCCTTTGAATCTAATGAGGAAATATGTCCAAAGATTTGACTGGCAGTGTTTATCCAATGGCTGCATGCTTCCTTTGGAGTACATGGGGTCATTTATGCGCTACTACTAGAGGAGAAAGTAAAATCTAATTGGACACCCCAGTTGTGATAGCTGGTTTTCTGGGTTTTTCAGTATCGTAACTAAGATAAACATCTGTCAATCAATCTGTGTGATTTCCAGCTTTGAGGCCAGACGAAATGTCAATTCCTCTTAGTAATCGTTTAACTAAAGTTGCACATCTTATTTCTGCTCAGTTGGACCACTTTTACAGGCAGGTGACTTTAGGATTTGACGAGTGATTAAAAGTGGTTATTCAGATCACCGATGCCATTTATGTCTGAAAATATAGCCAACCCCTTGACTTTCTTAAAGTCAAGAAACAATGCGACCTGAGTTAATAAACTATTCCACGTTTCACACTCTGGTCTGACTCCAGAGCTGGCTGTACACACAAATTCCCACATGCACCCTCAAATGTATCCATGCACGACCCCAGGCCAGTACTCTGTGCATACAGTGCCACACAATAGGAGAAACATACATGTACGTGGGGAATACAGAGTAAGAAACTGAAGGTGTGAGGGAATGCGACGAAAGAGCTAATGAAGAGTTATGCAATGTGGCTGCCAGATTAGCAGACTGACTAGAGACCTGACATGTTACATAATGGTGAGTCCAGACAGTAATCCATACAGCAACCTGGCTGGCATGCTGCACACATGACTAGTAGCCGTAACCTGTCCAGCACACAGAGGCTTGTCTTACAGTGGAATATTATAAAAAAGTGTGTATTTTGACACGTGTATTCTCGGTGGATTATGTTAAGTGTTTTACCTTCCAAAAGCCCGGTCACATGAGTGGAAGAGAGATTAATCCATACCAGTGTATCTGTGATTAAATGGATGGGAGTCTCACACTCTCCCTAACGGTACAGTAAATATATAGGTCAATAAAAAAAAAATTGTGTTTGTTCCAGTTATTCTTATCTCACAATTGTACACCATTTTATCTTTAAAACAGGGATTACAAAGGTTTCCCTTTTTTCATTTGTGGCTTAAGTTTTTTTAATTCAATTTTGCATGATGACACTGCTAAATCAGGCACCAGAATTTGATATAAGTTTACCTCACACAAGTTAAGGAATCCAGCATGAGGCTCAATGAATTCATTCCCCCAGATTTCCCTGGCACAGATCACCAGCGCAACCAAGCTGTATCGATTTCAATCGGCGGCTTACCAAAATGATGTGGCTGCCACCGGGCTAGCTCGATGGGGCTAAAAATACCCCCAGTCGAGCCTGGGGCTCTGATGTGGCCACGTATACGATGGTGAGCCTGGTTTTACGTGTCCTCGATGAAACCCATCAAATTACAGATGCAAAACGCAGGCGGACCTCTTATCAAAACTATTTTCACTCAACTGACACAGTTTACTGAAGCAATAATTAGAGCAAAGGAAAACGGGAGGCATTCCAGGCACGTCGAGAAAAGCGACGTTAAAATGAAGAGAGAGATCTAAGAAGGAGGACAGACAGCTTCAGGTCATCAGTAGACCATAAGCCACTTCTTTCCTGCTCTCTCCTTTTTCTCTAAATGCACAAATCAAATGATTGGTGACGACAAACAAAAGTTTTGATGATTTCCCGTGAGAGCAGAGAACAACTGCATACCAAACGTTCATATTGAGCCGTGCCAAAACAGCTGCCAGTGCTTCTCCTGTCAGCACGCCTGGTTGGCCAACTGTCTGACTTACCACTCAAGTGGTTCTAAATGCCAAGAGAAAAAAATACTTAAGTGAACCTAGTCCCGGGTGAAGCCTGCTTTTATCTGCACACCATGTTTCATACAACAGGACTGGAAAATCCATACAGTGCATTGAATGCATCAGGCTATCTAAGGTCAACTCTTTGCATCCAAAGCTTCCAACTTATTGTCTTCATGAGCCTTCGTTAAGCCTATCAACCAAAACCAATTTGCTCCAGTTAGTCAAAGTAAGACGAGCACATGATGATTATTTATGCTGTGTTTGTCATATCAAGAATTACGTGATTGCTGATGCCTGTCCCAACATACACTGGGTGAAAGGAAACACAAACCACATAGAAGTCAACAATCTGTCCCAAGGTCGACATTTGATATCATTTTAGCTGGAGCAAATGTGTCCTATCCACTCCATGTCCATTTGCGTTCATCATGGAGGACACTCTAGGGGAAGCATTATTTTGGTCCACCTGTTGCACTTGCTTATGCTGTTAAATGGCATCTATTTTTCATGCATTCTGTTTTGATCCAGAGAGTCCTATCAGCTCTCAGTGTGGCTTCGTGTGGACATTTAAATAATGCTGGCAAAGGTACAGGAACTCAGACAAGCTTGTGACTGCAAGCCGCTGGCCACATCCATTTCACCTATGGCAACCTGCAGACATGCAAGAGAGACGCATGGAGAAGAAATACTTTATACTTACTTGCATGCAACTTTAGTAACTTTATGTGATAGATTACCAGAAGCTGGGAAGTAATATCTCTACCCACAGGATGATCATGCTGGGAAGGGAGGCAGAGGGTGCTTCTGAAGGGAATAGATCGTTTTTTAACAGTGGAGCAGGATTGTATGCATTTTCTTTGAAGCATAATCCATTAAACCTTTGAACTCTTTTATGCAAATATCTCATAAGATAAAAGCAAACCAGCCCTTGAGGTTCTCCCATATACCCACACACAATCTGCATGTATATGGTAGTGCACCCCCTTTAAATGCAAATGCATTAAGTACTAAGAGCATGCGATACATTGACACATTTTTAGGGAATCTCAAATTTTGGCAACTTTTCTCACTTAGGTGTAACTTGCAAACCTGCCGCAAACACAATCATGTGTTCATGACCCACACTTTTGAGTGAAATTTTACATGAAGCAAATTTGAGTTATCGTATGTTAAAAGAAGATCTCTGTAGGTCAGCCCACAGGCTGTTACCCTGTTCTCTCAGCATGTGTGTGCACATTTACATAACTTTGTTAGCCTATAGAGAGATAATATTCCCTGGAATTCTCCGATGCTTCTATTTGGTTAGCGACTATAAACACATAGGCTACGCGCTCATACACCCAGGGTATCAGAGGTAGCAAAAGATAAAAAGTGGAAAGTTCACTAAGAGGCAAGGTCATTTTAGATGTTTAACAGTAAGGCTGGAAACTGCCCGCTGAAACAGAGCAGCTGTCTACTCAGACTTTCTGATTATCTTTCCATGTGTTATTTTTATCATGGTACAACACTGTTTTGTTTTCATTCTCATAATGCATCATATAGCATTCTTGTGTATCATCTTGTAAGTACTGCTTATGTGCAGTGTTGTCTATTAAAGTATCATTAAATTCTGTATGTGCATGTCTGCTTGAAGAGTATTTCCTTATTTTCAGCACTTTTGCTGTTTGTTGTTTGCTTGTATTATAATTAAAAAATATTTTACATTACCTTCTCATTGTGTTTTTGAATTATTTTGTGCCATTTTTATTAAATGCAGTAACTTCTTGTAAAAAAACGTTTTAAAAAGGTAATCAGTAAAAATATGTCATATGTTTATATACATACTCAGTGCTTAGATGGCTAAATGATTATATTTCTCAGCTGTTGTTAAACATCCAAACTGTTGATTTTAAACAGTCATATAGGGTGTTTTGAAACAAGGTGTAAACAAACAACACTAGTGTGTTTTGCATAGGACATGACAACCTGAAAGAGATAATCGGTTGCTGGTAAATAACACCTTCAACTGGACTTTCCCCTCCGATAGTTTTCTGTGTCTCTCTGCAGAGCTGCAGAGGAAAGGGGGGGGGGGGGACTTACCGCCACGTGCACTCAAACGCCTGCTTTATTATGAAAACTTTTTTGGATTGGTCCAAATACGAAACACGGTATTTATAGACGATATCTAATTGGCTGTTGCCTTCTAGTTGATAGTGGTCACAGCGCAAAGCTTCCAGACAAGGGATGCATGGGCGTCTCGTACTATGAGAAAATAGTGCGCAATAAAAGGTTTATTTACAGCAAATTTCTGGACTAAACTTGAATATAACTGCACATAGAGGACGTTGGGGATATATTTACTTGAATATATAAAAACAACCTTATTGTACGCAGGATATAAACGATAACGTCGATTTGTATTGGTGGCGGAGGGATATCATCATGCAGGTTGCGCGTCAAAATATTGGCTTGGGAAGACCGCGCCAAAGCTCAGACAGCGGCCACTCTTCGGGATAATAACACACCGCTGTGGCCCTTTAAACGCGCTCAACTGTAGATACGATCACTACACGTCGCAGTATTTGCGTATTTTTTCTTTCTTACAAGGACTTTTTTCTCTGAATCACCTGCATTGAGACGGAGGAGTACGATTTGATGCCGGTTTTGGGGAAGCGGGATACGACTTCGCCGTCGTGACACGACTGACGGGCGCGGTGCAGCGGAGTTGGCGCTCTGCTGGACTGGATGTAATATACCCTAACAGCCAAGACAGTCGGCACATCTATTTATATTGCGCCTAAATTCCCCGCTTCTCTTTCTGCATCGCTTCTTGTGACTCTGACGGTTGATTAAGGGATCGTTTACACCGGCTTTTCAGCTCGAATATGTTGCTGTCAAAGTTTGGCTCTTTTTCGCATATTTGCAATCCCTCAAGTATGGACCATCTACCAGTGAAGATCCAGATCCAGCCAGGTAGGTTACAGTTACAGGACGTTAATGAAGGATTGTGACAACAACAAAGAAACGACTGGCATATTCTTACTCCTTGTGGTTAGTTTTAACAAGCTTCTGGTTGCAGCAGACCGGCTTGTGGAGCTTAGCGGTAATTCGAAGTTGAGCATTCATTTTTATTATTTTTCATTTGCAGTCAAAGTGGAGAAGGAGCCTTTTGAAAAGGTTTACCAAGTTGGATCTGTGCTGGGCAGCGGGGGATTTGGGACAGTTTACGCTGGCAACCGGATCTCCGATGGCGCACCGGTAAGGACGCAGACTAGAAGCGGGGCTTGTGTTTTGATCTTACATGTGACACCATCAAAGCGAGAGCGATTGTTTGGCTCTCTTAATATTTCCTCATGTTTATTTTTAATCCTTTTCCTTTACAGGTTGCTGTGAAACACGTTGCAAAGGAGAGGGTGACAGAGTGGGGCACAATTGTAAGTAGTCTTTACAAATGTGTCAGTGTGTGGTTTGTTTTGGTTTTTCCCCCGGCTAACCCTCCCCCCTTCCCTCCTCCGCCTTTTTTGTTGCTGGGTTAGAGTTTAAATGTTATCCTTGCATTATTATAAGCCTAATTATTTACAAAAACATTTATTGTTGTTACAGAATGGATCTATGGTGCCGCTGGAGATCCTGCTGCTGAAGAAGGTCAGCTCCTCTTTTCGCGGAGTTATCAAATTGCTGGACTATTACGAGCGGCCAGACGGCTGGCTGATAGTTATGGAGAAGCCGGAGCACGTCAAGGACCTATTCGACTTTATCACGGAGAAGGGCGCTTTGGACGAGGATACGGCTCGGGGCTTTTTCTGCCAGGTTTTGGAGGCGGTCAGACACTGCTACAGCTGCGGTGTAGTACACAGAGACATCAAAGATGAAAACCTGCTCGTGGATCTACGCACTGGGGAGCTCAAGCTTATTGATTTTGGCTCAGGGGCGATTCTCAAGGACACAGTCTACACTGATTTCGATGGTAAGCAGCGGCGGGGGGGGGGGGGGGGGGGGGGGGGGGGGGG
>JAVQJG010275952.1:0-18722 GCA_036024015.1 Craterocephalus amniculus
AAGTGTTCTCAGTGGGCAATGTCCATAGTTTACTCGAAACGACTTCATTTAGTATATATTTTTTAGCATAAACCGTAGCATGTTTTAGTTCCTGGATGACGTCACCAAAGTATGGTGGCAATGGTAGACCAAACCACACGGGAGTGCTTACAGAGACAGGGGCTCACTGTTCAGATGGAAGAAGTTGTTGAGATAGTTGGAGCTCAGATCCGCTGATTAGTCCAGGTGTGTCTGACCTCAGCAAATGGCCAGACACACCCGGATTAATCAGTTTGTCTAGTATCAAAAGACAGGAAACAAAGGAGCTGGCTTAAGTTCAGGAAGTAGTTGAGCTGTGCATAAAGCCCATTGGGGTTTCACATGCTAACTAACTACATAACTATTAAATCCTATTCCATGATCATTGATTCATTTCTAAGATATTCCATCCAAAACCCATTATCCACAAAATGATATTGAAACCTAATGCTTGTCTAAGTGCTAGGATAAAAGTTATCATACTTTCATCATTTATGTTGTTTGCAGACATTGATACTCAGAGAAATTGAACGTTCTGACATACAGAACAGTTGATGTCAGCGCATTAAATATATGGGGTTAATTCTTATCATAGAGTAATATACTTTGCTTAAAATGCTTTTTAGATAAATGTTTAGTTGGTAATGCTTTTACAGAGCTGTCGATGTCATTCCAAATCCCTGGGCCTTTACTCGCAATGCTGAAGCTGGAGCACTTCAGCTGACACTTCTTTCCATGTAACAAAGATGTCTTTCTAGTGCTGTAGTCATGGGAAGGAGTTGTCACTAAATGAGTTTAAATAGTCTAGGATTTAATTTATAAACTACGTTATATGTGATACAGGAATTTTGAAAAAAAGCTCAGCTCGCACTCAGCTGTCTTCAGAAGCTTAAATCTTGAAAAAAGAGGATTAAATGGAGCATTAAAATCAGCATATGCTATAACACGTATCACTTTCTTTCGTAGAGTCTGTAATTTTTTTAAAGATGGCTCGCATATGAGTTACACCACATACATTACTGTACAATAATTAGAATGTCGTTCAAAGATCGGTACAAAGTTAACAGGGCTTCCAGTGGGAGAAAGGGCGCAATGTGTGTTTTTAAATTTAAGAATTTGTCTATAGAAATCCTAAAGAACTTTATATTATCCTCTTTGTCGATAGCTATTCCATTTATTTTAATCAAAATTGAGCAACATCAAACAAGTGAGTTTTAAATGAACTGTTGATGGAAATTTCAACTAGTGTGCATGGTTCTGTCACAAAAATTAAAAGGTCCAATTTTAAAGAGAAACTATATTTCACTGTGTTGTGTTTTTATGACCGAAATGTAGGTGAATGTTGGATAGACAGAAAAGGTCCTGAAAATATCGAGGTCCTGTTAACATTGGCTTCACATGTGCATAATCATGAGCATCCGCAACATCGTGTCACTTTCAGGTACTGAAGATGAGTTATCCAGGATATCCCCCACAATCCGGCGGCTACCCAGCTCAGCCAGGGGGCTACCCACCGCAGCCAGGGGCATATCCACCCCAATCAGGTGGCTACCCACCTGCAGCCGGTGGCTACCCACCAGCAGCTGGTGGCTATCCTCCAGCAGCAGGCGGCTACCCTCCAGCAGCAGGCGGCTACCCTCCAGCAGGAGGTTACCCCCCACAGGCAGGTGGATATCCACCTCAGGCCGGTGGTTACCCTCCTGCAGCAGGCGGTTACCCTCCCCAAGCCGGTGGCTATCCTGCCCCAGCTGGAGGCTTCCCTCCTCAGGCTGGTGGATACCCACCTCAGCCTGCAGCAGGTGGCTATCCCTCTATGCCTCCAGCAGGTAAGAAATAATAAAAGCAACCAAATAAATGTATAAAGTAAATAAAGAGATTTTCTCTTTGGAGTATTTATGTGTGAATTATGCCTTTTTTTACTTTGCAGGTGGAGGGTGGGGTGCAGCACCAGGTGGCATGGTACATTAAGTCTTATCTCTTCACTTCTGTAGCAACAACTCATTAATAGCATATGGGCAGACTCTAAATCTTGGCTGGATCTAGGCTAAACCTCTTGTTTGCTGAAATCATCTTATCCGCACCAGCTATAGTTAAACCTAATTTGTTCTATATAAAGTATATCACCCTTAAATGTATTTTATCTGCAGCCAGGAGGAGCTCAGCAGGGGTACCCAGGGGGCCCTGCCCCTGGCCAACCCATGCCAAATTACCCTGGAGCCCCTGCCTCTAGCCCCTCAATGCCTGCCTATGGAGGTGGAGTTCCATCCAACCCTCAGGCACCAGCTATTCCTGTAAGACTTTCTTGTCTTTTAAGGAAGTTTTTTTAAACATTACACATAAAGTGCACACGGAGCAAAAAAAATTCCTTTGTAACATGCACTATTTTATATAGTTGTGTAATTATAATGTTTTTTATTTATAGAAAGGGTACAGGGGGTCCATTAAAGATTTTACAGGGGCCGATCCACTGAAGGATGTCGAAGTTCTACGAAAAGCAATGAAGGGTTTTGGTGAGTGAATATCGTCATCTCTATGAGTTGAATCCATCAGATTAGCAGTACCCAATCCCATTTTACACGCCATAAATTATCTCTAAAAGAGAATATTTTTAACAGGCACTGATGAAAATGCCATCATTGAACTTCTGGGAAGTCGCACTAACAAGCAGAGGGTTCCACTGGTAGCTGCCTACAAAACTACTTATGGGAAGGTAAGATTTTAGATTTTTTGTTTTTTTTTCTAATGTTATGTCTTAACAGATTTGATATCATTTTTTTGTGTGTTTTGTTTTTACGCTCCCTAGGATTTAATCCATGATCTGAAGTCTGAGCTCACTGGAAACTTTGAGAACCTGGTTCTTGCCATGCTGAAGAGTCCGAGGCACTTTGATGCAGCTGAACTCAGAGAAGCAATAAAGGTTGGCTCAACGAATACTTGAATTTTGGTTCTGTTGGATAAAGTGCATTATATGAATTGTGATGTGAGGTCAAAAGAATTGAGACCAAAAAATGGAAACCAGAGTGTTTTAATTACTTAAAGCTTTTCCATGTTTTTTTCAGGGTGCTGGAACTGATGAAGCTTGTCTGATTGAGATTTTATCTTCACGTTCCAATGCAGAGATTCAGGAGATCAACACAATCTACAAAGCCGGTGGGTTAACAAAACCCTTTTATATTGATTATTTTCATGAACACTGATCATTTTCTTTACTAACCAGTTCATTTATAAACACATTGTTAATTATATGGGCTACAGAGAAAATGAAGTTTATTCACAGTTAAAGTTAAGTAATAAAATGCCCTGTTTTTCATTTAAGGAAATCTGTTACTACAACAGATGACAGACAAATGAATTATAAAACGTTGGAAATGTGAACAAAATTTACATCTCATGTAAAATAATTTCTTCCTTTCAGAGTACGGGAAGAAGTTGGAGGACGCTATCAGCAGCGACACCTCTGGTCACTTCCGCAGACTCCTGATCTCCCTTAGTCAGGTATCTTCTTCACCTTTAAATAACATATAAAACACTCCCTTACAAAGTGGTTATTAGGCCAAGCTTGTACTATGTTGGTGTATTCTGCCTGCCTAATGTTGTTCTTTTTTCTTCTTTTCACTTTTTTTAAATAGGGAAATCGAGATGAGAGGGAGACTGTTGACATCTCTTTGGCTAAACAGGATGCCCAGGTACCAATTTAAAGCTGGCTAATGGCTGAAAACACCCAAGAAAGATATATGAAGACCCGCTTAACATCATCTCTCCTTCCACAGAAACTATATGCTGCTGGTGAGAATAAAGTGGGAACTGATGAGTCGCAGTTTAATGCAATCCTGTGTGCTCGCAGCAAGCCTCACCTTCGGGCAGGTGTGTTTTTTCAGCATAATAGCAAAATCTTTAATTCAATGATCTTTTGGTCAAATCCTTTTGTACATTTTCAAATGTTATAACTGTATCCATCTTGTTTGTGTTTCTGGTCATTGTCAGTCTTCCAGGAGTACCAGCAGATGTGTGGGAGAGACATTGACAAGAGTATTTGCAGGGAAATGTCTGGAAATGTGGAGTCTGGCATGGTGGCTGTGGGTATGTTCATTTCTAAATCTCAGCCAAACCGATGCATCCCTCCGAAAATAAAAAGAAAATTAAATTAATTTTATATTAATATCTTTGCAAGACTTTTTTTGATAAAGACCCAAAGCAGACATTATAAAGATATATGAAATTGTTTCAAACACCCTCCCATCAGTTAGACTCTGAAACCAAACACTGTTCAGTTATAATTAAGTTTCTGTTTTGCCTTTATTTCAATAATGACTTGGCCTGAAGTTATAATTCTCTCTTTTTTAAATCTCACATTTCCTGAATGTTTTTGATGTAATGTGATTTCAAGTACATCAAACATATGGAAACCCTTATTTCTAGAGTGGTGCGGTGAAACACTTAAAACAAAAGGCATTGAAGTTCAGCTAACAACAATGCAACAGAGCGTGGCATCTTTGGAAGTGGTCATCAAATGCTTAATGCTACAAATCAGCTGGAACTCCAGTTTTGGTTAATTCATCTAGTATATTAGGCTTAAAAGAAGAATAAATATAGGTAAAGGACACAGCCTCTTTGCCTCCAATAACTTTTTGTCTTCATTGTGTCCATTGCATCAAAACTGAACCACCAAATCTGTGTATTTTCCAAGTTCCCTAATTCAAAAATATGTCATGTAACATCAGTCTTTGTTCCTCCTTTTGTTATTTTTAGTGAAATGCATCAAAAACACACCTGCCTACTTCGCAGAAAGGCTCCACAAGGCCATGCAGGTACTTTCTAGTTTATCTTAATGTATTGTCAATGTATCATACACTGCTTGTTTTCTCAGCTCTTTCTTGTGTAGGGAGGAGGAGAGGATAACTTAAATCTGATATGACAATTGTGATTTGACAACAGGGAGCAGGGACCAAGGACAGAACCCTGATCCGCATCATGGTGTCCCGCTCTGAGGTTGATATGTTGGACATCAGACAGGAGTATGTGAAGGCTTATGGGAAGTCACTGTACACTCACATCTCTGTAAGTGTCACTACTTAAAACCTTTTTCAACAAAATTTTCATCAATTTTTTCCACTAAAAGTTGTGACTCATGTTGCTATGTTTCTAAGGGCGATACTTCTGGGGATTACAAGAAGCTGCTGTTGAAGTTGTGTGGAGGAAACGATTAGACGGAGAGGAAGATGACCTCCCTTAAGGACAATGTATACGTCCACAAGAAACCTTATCACCTGATATCACCTCTGTTGCATGCAGTTTTTACATGATTTTAGCATATCAGTGCTAATTTGATATTTTCTCTAATGATACTACTTTTGCAATAGCATTAGATGCACTAGTTCAGTGTAAAATCAGATTGTAAAGTTAAATGTGTCTGAACATTTAAAACAAAATTTTAATTTGAACTAAATTACGTTACTAATAATACAGGAATTTTGTCCCATAGATAAATATTTACAATTAAGGCAAACTCCTAAATCTAAGGTCTGCTTAGGCAGTTTCACGAACTAAGAATTGTAGAGGAAATTATATCACTTATGTAATATTTATGCCAAGGAACATATCCAGTGAGATTTTATTTAGAGCGTGCTTTTGACTTAAATACTGAACAGTGTCACTGTTTGTACTGAGACAGCTTTATCACACTAGATCTTTAACAGAACACATGTGATCACATGATATTAGTTCAGGTAATGTTTGAATGTAAGACATGAAGACCTTTAAAAGGGTATCTCCCTTTATCTTTGGTATGTGGGAAAAAACTAACCCCTGCTTGCGAGTCTATGCAAATGAGCTTAAATTTTCACTGTTTAACAGTTCTATATATTGTTGCCTTTTACTCAGTGCAGAAAAGCCAAAGTCTAAACATAGATCATTTTGTGCCTTTTGTGAGCACTGCTGTGTAAGCCAATGGAGCTAGTCGACATTTCACTATGGTTTATCTTGCAATCAATCTATGATCATGCTGGTATATCAACTGAAATGTAATTTAAATTGTTTACAATGATTTTGTTTGTTATACTCTCCAACATGTCCTCTGCTGGCATGTATGTTTTACCACCAGCAGAGGGCCTCTGGCTCACATACTGGAAAGTGTCATCTTATGTATTTCTAGGATTTTTTTGCCTGCTGAATATTGCTTCCAACTAACTGAAGCTAAAAAATATATCCTTGTATCAGGCTAAAAGTTAGAAAAAAAAACTTTTTCCAAACAGTCATATTTCATTTCAATAAAAGGCACTTTGGCATATCTGGGTTGTCTTTATGAAATGTGATCATATGTTTTGCAGGAGGCGTGGACTGAATTTTCTGTTCTAAGCCAACATACAATGAGAAATTTGCATTTCAAAGATGGCCTCTTTTGCACCACCTTGGCATGTATTACAGAAGGCAAGTTTAAATACCAACCCCTCCCCCTCCCCCCCTGGCCTCTGAGCATCACGAACAGCATCCTCTGTTAAAAGGTGCGAGTAATGTGGCTTACATAAGCGATGTGCTGTACAATCTGAGAGGGTAAGAAAATGCTCAGGTTTGCATTGCAGCATCAGTGACACGGCACACAGAGCCTTTTCCAAAACTATAAATAGCACCCATAATGGAGATGCGGATGTCCTAAGGTCCACTTTCTGTGTGTTTGCTTGCCTTAAAGTGCAGCCTCAGAGGGAATGTTTTGCTTAGATGACTTCCTCATACACTTTTTCTAACTTCACTCTTACTCATTGGTGCTCAGAGTAAAAAGACCCCACCAGCCTGAGGACAAAGAAAAATAAATATTTGATGTTAGTATTTGTGTATTCTCTCCACCCTAGTATTTTTGTACTGATACCTCATGAAATATAGGTCAAAAGGAAATCAAGGACCCCATTCTGGTTTTTGCTTTGAGACACTGAGCAGAACACTTCCCCTGATTCTGGTTTCCAGACAAAGTTCATTAAATATTAAGATGGACGTGTTTGCAGGATGCATCTTTTCTAGAACGTGGCCACACTTATGCACACTTACACATTCACTGTCTTACATGCATAAAGGTTATCCCAATCTATAGAATATGTTCACATGAACCAGACTAGAAGATGGAAGCTGTAAAGGGCGGACAAATTATTCCGTTTTAAACGCATGAAGTTAAATCTTTATTGCAGGAAAAAAGCATGTTTCTGCCAACAGATTAGTAAGGCTGTCTTACACAATGTTTCTTTCACACTCAGGTCAAACATGGCAAGAATGAAATACCCCAAGTTTCTAATGTTTCAGCATTGTCAACACTGACCTCTAAGGTTAATGCTATATTAAAGACAATCGGTGACAGTAGTAAGTATTGGCTGAATTGTTGATTTGCAGTGGATTTTCTCCAGCTGTCCAATGAGGAATTTCCAGCTAAGTGACATTTGGTTGCCAGGGATGTAATCCAGCATTAAACTTGACAAGTGCATAAAAGCAAATTACAAACCCGAGGATTACAAAAACAACACATAATGAGATGTAGCTGCAGATATCACTGTCAAGTGTGCAGAGCTGTGCTCTGTTGGGTTTGATGAATTGAGATAGAGAAGCCTGTGTGATCTCATCCCTTTTTTTGTTTGTTTGTTTGCACCCATAAGATGGAAGAAACAGCTGCTTTTTATTGATTTTTTTAGTTAAGTAACTTAAGTTTGTTGGTTTTTGGATTTGGAAGAATTACTAAATGTTATTACTAGTTAACTTCAAAGAGCCAAATGGATTTTGTCTGAGTGGAGAAGAAATAAGTTATGTAATCACTCACATTGTTTAAGCTTTTTCCATCTTAAGTGGGGAAATGTATAGGCACAGTGTGTACCATGCTAAGTTCTAAAGCCCAGCCCTGTATGCTTTAGCTAGTTCCAGATGAGAGGCATAATCCTTGGAAATGCAATATTCAGAAGCTCCTTAATAATAAAGAGTACTGTCAGTAATTATGGTAAACAAACTCAGTACATACTTGCAACTTTTGAGCTGCACAGTGATTGCAAACATTTACATTTTACATCCACCAAATGTTCCTTAAGGATTTAATGTTTATGTGACATTGGTCTCCTCCTGATGATTATGTAGAGCAGAAGAAAGCTCAGAGTGGGGCAGTTATGTCAGGGGACAGCATAGAGGAGTAATGGCAAGATCTGATCTAGAGGTATAAATCTGCTCTTAGAATAGATCAAATCGTGTAATAAAAACTACTGGATTTTACTTATATTAGAGTACTAGTCTGTCCAGAAGCACAGAGTGCATATGCAATGTCATTAACTCGATTCACTGAGCAGAAGAAGCTTTGGGAAGCAAAGTCCATATCAGTAAATGCATGATTTGTAATGGAGTGGTGTATGTACAACAGCTTAACTAAAGCGTACTCCTTTCTCACTTATGGGATCATTATCTAACTCACTAGCTGTCCTTTTAAAACAGAAGGATCCACAGTTTCAGTCTCCCATTTAGAACTAATTTATGACACCATGGGACTTACATCATATGATGACGTAATGACGATAAAGAAATGACTAGTCATTATAACAGACAAAAAAAAAAGTTTTGGTAAATTAATTTCAAATATTTAATTTTCAATATAGCTGTGACTTCTGATTAGTTTTAATAGTAATGAACTCCAACTCCAAAAAAGTAAGAAAGAAAATCAGAAAAGCCGTCAGAAAAACATTATAGGACCAAAAATCTTTTTCTAAGTTTAATAATTTTCAGTTGTTTGTGTCACAGTCCTCTAGAATATTCATGTTGCTGCATAATTTGATTCTCACATAAACATTCAATATATTATTAACCTATTATATGTATTATTTTGTAAATTTATTTTTCCCATTCCCAACCATCTGGGTATTCCCTATAATTTATGTCTTTATGGCATGACTACTTGGTGAAAACTTTGTGGTTTGAATGTCCATAGAGTATACAAACTATGTTATGAAAGCAAAAAACAAACAAACAAATTACTGAATATTGGGTGAGAAGTTAAGTAACTAGAGGCTATTAGTTATTTTGCGACGATTTATACCTATTTAAATATGTTTCGCTGCTTTGCATTAATTTTAGAGCCTAAACCTAATAATATTAATGTAATTAATCATGGTCATTCCGTATGAAGAAGTATCTGCTTTGTTTTTCAGTTCAAACACTATGTGATTATAGCTAAACTTCATACTTTGTAAATAATCATTTTTTAAATGGTTTTGGAGAAATCGGATAAATAATCTCTGGTATCTGCAGCCTAAATATAATGTAGGCTAATAAGAATATAATAATTATAGAGGCAGGGAGCCAGGTGCGCTTAAGAAGAAAGCCCCGCCCACATTTACCTTAAAAGTCCATGCACAGAAATATGATTGGTACAGGGTTACGGCTACTTGCACGATGAGACATGGCGGAGTTTGTAGTCTGACAGAGTGAGCTATGAAGAGTTTATACACTTTTCAATATGCCGAAACAACTTGACCGAAAGCCGAAATACTCTTCGTAGCCTTTACAGAAAGGGGCTTTAAGAAGCAGAGTCAGTTTTTTTTTTGTTGTTGTTTTTTTCTCCGGAGAAGGAAGAGGCAACGCTTGGGAAAATGTGTTGTCATCTTCGTGCAGTCAACAGCCTTGGGCAACAAATATGGCTACTTCTTGTATATGCTTCACTTCGGGTTGAAAATCGTCCCCACTGGATCCAGCAGGACAGTTTCGGAGAGTCGCGGCAGTAGTCCGAACTGAAGTTGACCAGCGAAGAAATTACAAAGCTGGATTTGTCCCGTAGCTCGTCCGGTTAAAGCGACGGGAAGCGAAGCGCAGAGGGAGAGGAGATGGAGCCCCAGCATAAAGAGTTGTTGGAAAAATGTTACCAGAACTTGGTGGAGTCAATAACAGATGCGGACAGAGTTGTGGACGTTTTAGCTCACTGCGGGACCCTCAGTCAGTCCGAGCAGTTCGAGCTGGGACATAACTGCCCCTCCAACTCTGAAAAAGTGGAGCTTCTCCTGAAGATACTTATCAGCAAAGACAGAGACCATTTTGCTGAGTTTTGCACGGCTCTTGAGACGATGCACCCTCACCTGCACTCCGTGCTGCTGAACGGGCTCGGACCAGTGGATCATACAACCGGTAAGATAGAGTCATAGCGTCAATGACTTGCTAATTAGGTCGCTATTATAATATAATAATCCACAGAGCATAAAACGCAACGCTAATATGCGCAGCTTTTTTAAAAAAATCTGTGCGTTGTTTCTTTGGATTGCTTTTGGTTATGATACAATTTTAAAAGATCTTTCTGAAAATTATCTAATGGGCTATTGACTTTTTCTTCTTGGCTAAAGTAGAAAGGGAAACAGAGTGCTGTGAAATCATGTGACTTGGTGCTTGTTTACAGTCACACTACCGTGCTTGTTTCATTTGTAATGTCACTAAAAGCGCAGCCAGCTAGCTTTTGTGAATGTATTTAATGGATCTAAAAAGATTAAACAATCGATGCAGTGACAGGGCTGCCTAAAGGGCGTGTCTGAGGAAATCAATGAACGACTGTCACAGTTAAATGAATGAGTGAAGACCAAAACATTGTTAATGGACTCCTTAGAGTGATGTCTAGAAGAATATTCAGTGCAAAATGAATGCCAATTTGATTTGTGTCTGCGACTAATTGCCAGTTAATCTGTCAATCACTTTATTCATAATTGGAATACAACATTGGTCTTTAATATTTAAATAATGCTCAAGCTTGTCTAAGTGATGCAACAAACTGCTGTTTGCTTTTCTTTTGGTCCAGGAAACATCAGGAAGTACCAAAAAAATCCATATCTGTGTCCCACAATGTAAAAGTCTGTGCTATGAGCTTGTTAGCTGTAAACTAAAGAAAAAAAGTTGTAATTCACCAGATACATTATTATTATGATTTATTTATTTACACTGAATACCAATGCAGCTTGCTCTCTTTACTCCAGAAATCCTTTAAAAGGGTTGGGAAACAGAAGTATTTTGATACTTAAATATGTAAAAGTCACATGCTACACCCTCCTATTTTATGATTTCTCTGAAATACATTAACCTTAAATGATTTTATATATTGCTTTCTCCTACTCCACAATGAGTGCTCATTAAGGCTTCTCTTCCATAATAAATCAGTATATTGTTAGTAAATCCAACAGTGAAGTATGTGTTAGCTGATATTTGCTTTCCTCCTTTAATTTATATTAAATTTTTTGCCATATTCAGCAGTGTAATGCACATTGGTACTTATTCCTTTCTCAGCAGCCTTTGTCGGCACTTTTTCTTCAGCGTTTGTCATTATCAGTGAGCTGAATTGTGGATTTGTTTTGTGGTTAAATATATAAAAAACTAAAGCTGCTCATTTAATTTTGCTCTAAGATTTTGCAGTCTTATGTTGTATTTTAATATCAAGCACTGAGTCTGAATCTGACGACTTGTATTCTTTCTGCAGCTCAGTAAGCGTCTGTGTTCTGGACCAGTTTTGTTAGTGTGCTACTACCTCCCTGTTGGTTGTCACACAGGTTGCAAATAGGCTATGCTATCTTTTGCTACTGGGCAGACAGGTTCGCCTACTGCACAGCCACAACAGGAGCCTGTCCCTCAGAAAACAGAAACTTGTTACAATCAGTGTTTTTAAATAATGTGCTATCATTGACTGTCTTATATCCCAGAGAGAGAGAAAGAGAGAGTAACACCATTTTTTAAGTAAATAGCATGCCTTTCTAGCGAATCTCTGGCACATACTCAATTGATCAGTGAGCTACAAAAAGGTGTTGTAATGTGACTATGATGTTAAACGCACAGAAAAAGGTGTGTTTCCTCCAGGGTATAATTGTTCTTTTCAAGAAACAAAGATATAATGTGGTTTTATATAACTCTAGCTTTAAGGCTTGATAGTAGAGACTTTTTTGTTTCTAGATTGTTCTACCCTTTACAAGATGTAACCAGGTTACAAGGGTTTGCATTGCTGCTGGTGTTCTCACCTGGACTGAAACTTCAACATAAGCCTGTAATATTTTGCAAGACATTTAGAAGAAATGTGAATAAACAACAAACCAAAAGCTTAAGTAGATTGGATGTTCCTAATTCTTGATTTTTAGATGTTCAAAGACCCCGCTACTGCCAGACTTGAGGGTCAGCGAATCATTAACTTTATGTTACTTAAGATTTGAGTGGTTATGTCTTTATTCCCTAAATTAAAACCTGTTACAAAAGTGGCATTTTAGTCTTTTCTCAGCACAGCTCACCTACAATTAATACTGTGTCGGAATACATAGTGTGTTGATGCAGAAAGAAGACTAAAGCTGCCGTTTTACACACATAATGATAAATGTTCTGTTTTGAGTGTGATCCCAGAAGTTATAGACGAATCCCAAACTGTTCATTAGGCCATCTGCTAAAGTTGGTATTATCCCCATCTCTTTCAACAAAACTCTGCAATGTCTTAAAGGTTATGAAGTTTAAATCTTAATGTCTACATTAGTTTGATCAACATGTTATTACATATGAAAGAATCAGTGCACATAATGGATTTTTCAACGTTTTATTCCCATACTTGATGTCATTTCAAGGAGGAAACCTATAAAATGTAACTGCTAAGACTTGTGACTTTGTTTTGAGCAAATACTTTTTATGAATTAGGCATGATTGCTGCTTAGGATACAAATAAAAAAAGCAGTTAATAATATCCAGTAGTTGCTCAGTGAAGGTTTGTTTTATCCCTAAAGTAAATCATTTATCTACACTACACAAGTTTCATTGTCACAATTTGTGCACCACATGACCATCAATGGTTCGTTAAGAGAAAAATCCGATTCATGTGCAGTAAAGAGTTGCTGGCGTAATTTGATACATTTAACACAATGCATTTTCATTATTTTTCCCACAAAGTTTTTGACGTTTATGACTTCTTGGAACTAAATTCCAAATGTGGAACTTAGCAAGTCAAATTTCCTCAAATTGTTTAATCAGTGACTGAGGAAAAAGGACTTCATGTAATGATATTTGATTTCATATAGAGCCCTCTAAACTGAATAGAAACACGCAGCAGTTTTGTTTTCCTGGGAAATAAATGGTTTTATTCATTATTAGCAGAGCAGTAAACCAGATGTTATTTTTAGATTACATCAGCACATCGGAGCTCCTGGTTTTAACTCGAAAGAGACACAGTGGGCCACAAAAACTTCAATTTCCTGCGAAACAGTTTCCTCGTTTGACCTTTTTAAGTCCAAAGATCACCAAGTGGCTCTGGTTGTAACTAAGAGATGAGTCTAAAAAAGACACTAAGGTGCTGAGGTCCACGTCATATGACTTCCAAAAGTGTATGAAAGTGAATAAACTATGACATAGCGCACCTTGCCCATTGAGCCACTCTATGCTCAGAGTCATGGGAAACTTAAGCTAGAGTGAGAACAAAGAGGGCTTGATCCATGGGATGCCACGGTTCCTGAGGCACATCAGTCTTTCTTCCTCTTCTTCTTTTTTCCCCTTTTAGTTCTTTGCTGGGAAAAAGAGGGGTGAGCCACGTTAGCTGGGCTCCTCATAGTCTGAACTCATAGTCTCCTTTAGCTAGTGGGAACCCAGCCAGCCAGGGATTGATTTAGAGTACTGGGACGTGGGTAAATAGAATCGTTTGTCATGCTCCTGCTTGCTCCAAGTCTACACTAGACTACTTTACATCAGGGATAGAAGTTGCTGATTTAACTGAACTATAAGCTGCTCATTCCACGGCCAAGTAAGATCTCAGTAAATGTGCGTTGCTTGCTGTTTTACTGAGGCTTGTGCAGTCTTTTTAAACTTCTAAAGCGTCAGTAAGTTTAACTTTTTTCTTTAAAACTCTTGAAAGGGATATTTTTGGATCTAAATAACAAAAGGGTGATAGTTAAGTTGAAACAGCTCAACACAACAAATAACTATCAGTTTGTTGAACTGAAGCAAAATTGGTTCACATGCTTTTTCCTTTACTTTGCTGTAATCTGATACATGAGTTGCTCGGTTATGGAAAATTTTGATCTTTTTTTCCCCACTATTTCATGAACATTATATACTGATACTACTAAACAACAAGTTTGCATGATTTTTTTCCCCCCGGATAAAGATTCTACACATATTAGCTTTAACCAGATAATTGAGGAAATAATCAAGTCAACACTAATAATAGTCGAGCTTCTTCTCTCTAAAGTTTAATTATGATTCACTGTAAGCTATAAAAGAAGCGGCTTTCACACACAGGGGGAGACTGTAATGTTGTTAGTGGAGATAAAAGGTGAAGCTTCAAGGCTGCAACCTCTTTGGGGCCCTGGCTAGTCGGTATTCAAGTTCCCTGCTCAACTGATAATTAGCCACACTGTTGTCAGCCCACAGGCTCGTCATCCCAAGTTGGGGAAAGTCCCACCTTATTATTCTTCCAGCTGGCCTTTTTTCACCAAAGGCTCCTGAATGTAACCCAAGCTGCAGAGCCTTGATGTACCACACAATGCTGGAGATAAATATCGTCCTATAATGCAGACACAGTTGAGTACTCTCAGGGCTGACTTAAATGTTTTTGTTCCCTTCACAGGGTCCACTTACAGCGTCTTGTCCACCATGCCGTCAGACTCCGAAAGCAGCAGCTCACTCAGCAGCTTAGGTGAGTGTGGCGCTGACGGTGTGGTAAACGTTCATGTTGTGCTCGGTGTTGGAAAAAAGACCGAGCACAGTTTTACAAGTAGTGGCTGGTTGCTGACTGTTTTGACTCTGAGCACATGCAAGTGATTACACAGATGTGAGAAGGATTTAGAAACGCTCTACCCCCACCCACCCCATCAGAAGACATGCACACACAAACCAAGTTTATTTAGTCATTTTCTGCATTAGTGAGGATTTAACGGGCACATGCTATTAAAAAAGGAAAGAAAAACTTTATTATTAGGTTGATTTTCTTAGTGATGTCACAAGCACTGAAGTTTATGAATACAACTGTGGGGTATATGTTTAATTGAAAATCAGTGTTAAGCTGAGTTTGACTTTAAACATGCAGGTATTATTTAAAATTATAAGAAAATGGTTAAGTTTCTTGGTAAACATAACTTGGGGGAATATGTTGTCTTGATCTTTTAGCAACAACTAAGACTCTCTCTGAGAATCCAGAACTTTCCACAGAACTGAAGAATATCTTCCTTCAGTTTCTTCAGTTTTCAGCAATGAGCCTTGATTAAGTATCTTGAGTGAACACTTACAGAATCATGAAACTGACATGATGTTGCAATAACACGGTCCATCATTTGAGCTTTGTGAATGGCACATGCCACCAGTGACATGCTTACTCACGCAGGTGCTCCTGGTCAAGCCTCCTCCCCTCCACCAGCCCACATGGACAGCCACCAGGTGAACGAGAAGTTAGACACTGTCCTGTTTCAGCTGAGACACGTGACTCGTGAAAGGGATGAGCTACGCAAACGTCTGGCACTCTCGTCACCCGGAACCACGTTTGATGATTGCAGGTACTGGTCTAATCTGCTTCACCTAACTGCCTGCTCCATAAAACAAACATTTATAGAAGAGATATGGTTAACCCTGTTAGAGAGTACAATTTTAACTTTTATTTCCCCTTCTTTGTGCTCCTGCAAGCATAAGATTTTTATAATGTTTACTTAACTCTTAATTTTATATAGCTTTTCAAACCTGGATGTCACAAAATACATTTCCCTTTTTCTCTCTTTGTGTAAAATAGACCAAACTTAAAAGCAGGTCATGACTATGAGCGTCTAAAGCTGCAGTGCATGAAGGCAATGGCAGACCTGCAGTCCCTGCAAAACCAGCACAGCACCACCCTTAAGAGGTGCGAGGAGGCTGTGAAGAAAGCTGACTTCTATCAGTAAGTGGAAAGTCTACTATGAGGAGTTAAATTTTTCAGCAGCCAGTGCATTTGTGCTGTGTGCGTTCATGCTCAGCCCGCAGGGTTTTAGCTGTTGTTTAGTTCTTTCTCTAACATATTCATAGCCGATTGCATTGAACAGATTTTATTTCTGCAACAGAAATAGGGATGAAGCGTTTATACCAGTCCAACAGCTGAAGAGTTAAGCCACTGGGGGAAAACCAAACCAAACCTAGAAGTTCCTTCTTCAATTTAATTTTAACTGTGATTGTTAGAAAACTTTTATTTTACTGTCATCATAGCCACATAAAGCCCAAGTAATCTTTTCAGGCCAAAGATTTAAAGCAGATATTGAATTACTGTGCTTCTTCATGCCAAAGCATGATCTGTATTCATTATCTGAATGGTGTTTGTGCAGCACAGCATCTGTGCAATGCGGATCAAGCTACGAACGGAGCATTTGTCGTCCTGTGAAATAAGCTGTGCGACATTGACATGGAGGCAAGGCTGTTCCATTTGTGTGATTTAATGATGCCGTACTCTCCCCAAAGTGTATGGAACAACATCTGGCCCCCAATGCAAATGGACAGATGAAGGATTATTGCCATGTTTAAGCCTCTCCTTCTGGGCCCTTTTTGCACATCAGAGAAAGTATTTATTTATTCCTGCCCTGTCTGCCTCTCCACTTATCCATTAAGCACTCCACTGTGCCACTGAGAAACCTGGTCATGTCTGACTGTTGTACTGTACTTAAATCAATAAATCAAATACATCAGCAAGCATTAAAACTGTGGAATCATGGAGGATATTTTTTATCAGCCCTTATTGATTTGTGTTTCTATGGTAACTTATTCAAACAGAGCTAAGATAGTTTTAGTGGTGTCAACATGAAACTGATTAACAGAATATTGACTGTGATATTGACATAATACTTGCGTTGTTACCATTTATTCAGCAGGGCCTAACTTCTTCTGCCCAAAATTGAAACTTAAGATTTACAAATGCTCACAAACCTTTAGCCTCAGACCCTTTCCATTTTTGGTTACCTTTTTAAAATGTGTAACCATCTGGATGTTAAATCAGCAACGATTATAGTTAAGATATCAGTAATATGTCCAGTAGAACTTTGTTACTTTTGCAAATCTGGTTCCCAAATTTTTGTTTTTCACTACATAACCAGTTTATATAGTGATATATACATATATATTGAAACGGATCACATCCATAAAATGGTCTTAATATAAAATGATGCCCTTTATAATCAAAAGAGGTTGTTGGACTAAACTAAAATACAGACTTTAAAGAAAATTCTCACAGTTAAATGCTACTTGTAGAATAAAATAATTTTTAAAATTTTAAAACTTAATATTCTCCTTGCATGTAAACTTTGAATATATCTTAAGGCCTAAGCATTGCAGTCAAAGCTGTCAGTTTAAATGTGCTTGCTTTGATATCTCCATAGTACTCTGCACAGCCGTCTCACAAGCGAGCACGGGCAGTTGAAAGAGGAGCTGGATGCCATTAGACAGCACAACATCCAGCTGGTCAGGGAGCACAACCACGTGAAGCAGACCTGTGAAGAGCTGAGGAGGCTGCATGAGGGCGACCAGAGGGAGGTGGCGGACATGAGGATTTTGCATCAGCAGGTACTTGTGTAAATTCCAACCTCCATCACACATGAAGAGCACTACAACTGGGGACAGAATATAAAACAGGCACATACCTTAGTACACATCTGAACACCCCTGATATATAAATAGCTGGCTTTTGACATTTGAGGCTGAATTTAATTTGATTCCCTCTGTCTGACCATTATATGCAAGAGGACAACATTGTTTAGACTAATGGGGTCAGGCGGGGCTGCCACATCTCCATCGACCAAAACATCCTTAAAATGAGCTCTATATGAACCTGTTAAAGAAAAGCAAACCAATTTTCAATGAAGTAACAGCTAGTAATCCTGCAGGTGACATAAGTAATCTGTAAGGTGTGTTTGTTATTTTTAAGTTCTGTCTGCTTTTAGTTTAGTTAATAAGACATGCACAAAAGTTCCCAATTAAAAATGAATTGGGAAATTACAATAATGTCCATCTTTAGATTTGTATCCAACATTTCAGGATCATTTAGTGTCTTGAGAGAAAGAAATGATAGCTAAATCCTCAAACGGTGAGATGTTCTTTTAATATGACTAAAAGGTGATCAAAGCTATTAGATGTATAGTGTTGCGCATTGTAAGACTGAACAAGGACACTTCATCTGGTGAATATATATTAAAATTTTTCATAGTGTAACTATATGAAATGAACAGCGGTTTTTATGTGTTTGAATGCAGCACAAATTAATTAATTAAGCTACTCTTCTGGGCCTTCTAATTCAGTAAAGCATCTAATTTATGTCATTTGCAGATGATGCGAGAGGGGTCATCTGATGCCCTCAACAAGCTGTATGACACAGCGGTGGACAAGTTGGAGGCTATGAAGAGAGACTACGAGGCTCTAAGGAAGCGCTACAATGACAAGACAGCAAGCCACAATGCCGACTTGAGCCGTTTGGACCAGGCTGAGGAGGAGAACCATCGCCTGCAGAAGAAGCTGGACATTCTGCTGAAACAGAGGGATGCCGCCATCCACTACCAGCAGCACTGTTCCTCGTCTTTCCGAGGGTAAAGCTCGAAAATCACACGCAGATTCCTCAGCATTACAAGCTGAATGCACCAACTCAGCAGCATTTAAAAGAAATGGGACTCAGACCTTCCTTGTAAAGATGCATTTTAACTTTAAAATTGTGTTAGACTGTTTGTTGATGTGATTTTACTTGTTTTATTTAACAAATTAGTACC